>JANEHU010005204.1:0-214365 GCA_027563435.1 Nasonovia ribisnigri | reverse complement strand
TAATTTATTTTTCCATTGTCCATTAGGGATTAGTAGGTACCTAGTACCTACAGGCTACAACAGCAGGTTAAATTCATTTTTGGCAAAAATAATACATTTAATATATGTCATTGTGTGTTGAAAATATAATAATATTAAAGGTACTCTAAACAGCATTGAAGGTTGAAGCATATACAGTCATACAGACCAAGTACAGGAAATAGGGCTAGTATTGCAGACATGCATTCACCTCGAGAAAGGTCAGGTAAATTACTTGAAGAATAGTTAAAATTATTTTATTGACATTTTTAAATGCACTGGAGTAAAATTGAAATTTTAATACAGGAGTTGTTGTATTAGAGGGTTTGTTGTGTGTTGTCAGTGAAAGATATGAAGATGATTATTTGGATTCTGTAGAAGTGTAGGTACAGTACTACAGTCCCATCACCAATACCTGGGCCATTCTAGGAGCATCAATATGAATGCACCACGGGATTTTGCGGGAGTACTAGTAGTAGCCATTAATAGGCTACCTAATTTTTAAAATGTGTTAGCCTACATGGTTCTTCTTTTTGTTCTTTACAACAACAAGTGTACATAGATATTTTGTACCATAATAAATTAATTGTTTTTCTATTCATTTTACAGTTATTAAAAGGTAATTGTACAATATAAGTTGAATTATAATGAAATAAACAAGGTTTATTTATTTATTTATTTATTTTTTTTGGGGGGGTGGTTGAGGCTTCGACAACTGAAGTCATTAGCCTGTGGAACTGTGGGGGAGGGTACTGAAGGTTTAGAACACGTGCGTGTTTGTTTTTGGCAGAATTTTTTTAGGAGCACCCGAAGGTATCTGCCATGCCCCGGAGTGGGGGATGGCGTCACTTATTCTCCGGACACCGTGACTTGCCCGGAGAAAAATGCCGCCCGGTGGTCGAGAATCGAACCCGATACCAGCGCCGCAGCCGACGCGTTAGACCGCTCGGCCACCTCGTCCCCCAAAACAAGGTTTAATATGTATTAAATAGTATACTTTTATGTAAAAAAAAAAAAAAAAAAGTGTAAAACAATATTAATATACACATGCTTTTTTTCTTTGTTTTCAAGATCCCAGTCACATGTTGATACAATTTGTCGAGCACCCATTTAATTTAATTATAGACATTTTATAATAGGTATCTAACAACTTACGACTATTATCCAGAAATACTTCAGAAAGATTTATTGTTTTTTATATTGTATAGGTAATTTATTATGTTTATTTTTAATGCATAATACTGTTATATTTAACAAGTATGTTTTGATTCAAAATGTAAATTCATATTGTACGAATATTGAATTTAATATATAAATAATAAACAGAAAGAAAAACCATGAACAATATCATAATATGTTAATGATCTAAATACATAAAAAAACTTTCATAAAATTGATAACTGTATATTATTTTGTATCAAATATATTTTGGAACGTTTTTAGACTGTACTTAAAGCTCTCATATTAGCCCATAAGCGGAAATTTAGTGTACCTACCTAATTACTGGAGGATGACTGTATCATCATATTATATAGATAGAGTATAGGTAGGTTAGGTAAAAAGTATTCCAAACAGAAATGATTAAAAGTCATTAAATTACCTTAATTAGAATTAATTTAATATCTGCTAAAACCAAAATAGACAAGTAATTAATAATGCAGTTTAAAAGTAATTTCTTTACGAAAAATATTATTTAAACTTTAGTTACCTATATAATATAATATGCCTATACCATTCTTACATAAGATTATTAATACTCAAAACATATTTAGGTATTCAGTATAAATGTATAACGGACATATTATATAGATATAATAACCTGTAGGTACCTAAGGTTTTTATTTATAAAACAATCAATTTTATTCCGATTATTTTTACCATATTGAATGTATTTTGAAAATTTCAAGTTTTAGGTAACTATTGTTAGGTATGCCTCAGTGGTGTTCCTTATAGTTTATACAATAATATGATAAATATATAATTTGCTTACCTACCAGCTTAGTAGGCACTTATAACATTGTTTAACTGCATATTATAAATCTATTACATTTTTGTAAATTATATTGAAAAGGTTAAATAGGTAACAGTTTAATGTTATTACTTATTAGTAGGCAACGAATTTATATTTATTTATTTATTTACTTGGCATTAAACGGGCAAGGTCCTGTTACAATAAAAAATATTTTACAATCATTATAATAATTAATAAACAGATTACAGATAATATAACAAGTAGATAATAATACTAAAATCTACTAAAAATACAATAATATGCACATAAATAGGTAAAGAAGTATATATTATACAATACATACATTAGAATATAAACATATGATATAAATTTCAAGTAACGGTTATTCGTTTTTGAATTACAACAAAATAAGAAAATCGATACCTACTTGAGAAATCGAGTGAATATCTAATAATATCTAATGTTGTAAAAATTTAAACTTCAAACGCTCATAAAAATTTAATTTGACTTTCTTATAGACCTTTTTTTTTTGATTAAGGTAGATAACTTTATAAGGAATCTTGTATTACATTTTAAAATCTTAGATTTAAAAGGAACATTTTTAGAAATTTCTAACTCAAAATAAAGGAACTAGTTCTATTTATCGTTCCTAAATAAAGAATATTTTCGTTCGTCAATAGTTTTAAAATAGTTTTAATATAATTTGTAGGTAGTAATAAATTGTTTAATTATGTACCTAGTTATTTTGTTTTTAAAATGTTTAATTAGTTTATTTCATACAAATTAACACCGATTACAAATTAACAGTCACTGACTTGAAATTGTGTAAACATTGTCAATATTATCGTATATTGTCGTATATAGATTTAATATTATAATATCTTATTAATCATGATATTGATTGAATTTCTAAAAAAAAAAATTATAAAAACTTTTGCTATAAAAATTATTAAAATTCCCTATACTTAAGAATAAAGTAACGAAAAAAAATAAATATAGGTAATCGTTCATGTTTCACTAAAAAATGAGCGAAAATCCGATATGTTCCTTCACACGAAAAAGTAACTACCTACGTTCATGTTAAGTAACTGAAAATTGAACGAAATCACTGGAAATATATAATTTGAACGCTTAAGTACTGCCGCTAACCTATTATCTCCGTTCTACACTTCTACGATATGTCGGAATTTACTAATATAAAATAACAACTTATAAGAACAATTAATTTCTTCCACATTATTCTGGCGATCTGGTGTTATTAGGTTACTCATGAGGTGAGTAACCTTGATTTTCAAGCATTAATTGTAAATAATAAAAAAAATTAAATTTACAAACTGTTCTTTACTATACCTAGTCTTATGACTTGTCTCTTATGAATTATTCATTAGTTATGAGTCATACTTATGACATAACTTATGACTTATGAGTTAAATATTAATGTAATGTAATACCTAATATGATTTATGATACATATTCAAATTAAATTAATCATTTGTTAGAGAAAAAACAATACGTTTAGTATAAAATAAGTTTAATATAATTTATAATGTTATTTTAAATTACCGCCACAGAGGGGGTATCTAGTAGACCAAGTGAGATTTTACGCAAAAGGGGTAATTTAGATCCCCGGCTAGGATGTTGTCAACTAGTTCCCTATGGTTATTTAGATCCCCTGTCATTTAGATCCCGTATTGTCATTTAGATCATGGGGATCTATTTAGATGGTGACCTAGGTGTCCGTTCACCGATAAATTATATAACTAAATTACTAAACAGACCATGCGCTGGATCATGGCTTTTTCAAATTTGAAATGTTTGAAATCGTTTGCTGTAAGCTGAGTATAGATACCCCATAGAGTAGTATTTAATCTATTCTGTGGTAGTACTACTCTATGAGATACCCACAACGTTATTTTTACCGTTAATGAGTGCACAGATTATAATATGAAATAGGTTTAAAATATTATATTATTATTTAATAATTAATATTCATTATAATATTATTTTTGTATAACCTGTGATAAGTCTATATTATGTAATAAAAATGTTTTTTATCACGATTCATATAGTCTGTGGTATAACGATAAAACATCGAGATAGATAAACAATTGTCTATAAAACGATTATTTTACCAATTTTTAATTTACTAATTTTAATTGTAGGTTTAGTACCTACCCTTCATAGAGTAATATATGTAGTTATATTTACTTTATGCTACCCATTTTATAGAGTGGTGATTAAAATCATTTTTACTAGTATTTCAAATGTCTTAAATCTTTAGGTTATGGTTGTTGGTCTGTTACTCAGGCAACGGGACTAGGATTGTTGTAACTTCTGAATGATTGTCAGTTGTAGTAATTATTTGCCAGTAGGCCCTTAAAGAGTCTCGCAAAATGTACATATGATTTTGAATATTCTGCAACTGCTCAACAATTGATTCAATTAGAATTAAATACAACGTTTATCATGTTTGTTTAAGCATAAATGATTAAACTATTCCCAAAAACAAAATATGGAGGAAGAAGATTTCAAATTCAAAGTGGGTACCTATTTGATTGTTTAGTTTAACAAAATCCTTTTCTAATAGTTAAGAATGATTAAAAACAGTTGTGTGCTAAGTTACCTACATGTATAGAGAATAGTGGCGTAGCCATGGGGAGTGCTAGTTCGGCATGCCCCCTCCCCCCCCCCCATCGACTGTATCAAAACATTGAAACAACAAAAATTAATTATTATTGTTAATTGTTGGGTATTTTTCAAAATATTTTGACTTTGTTCCCCCCTATATGAAAATCCTGGTTTTACCATTGATAAAGATACCAAATTTGCTTTTATATTGTATATTGGTATGCTCTTGAATAATCTTACAATCTACTAATATTTTAAATTCAGTTAATTTAAAAAACAATTTTTAGTCAAATTATATAATTTTCCAATTATTTAGGTACTTTGGCTTGTCTTTTATTATGTTTTTCATTTTAATTATTATTATTCAATCATTATCATTTCAGTATATTTCTGAAGAAAATTTTAATAAAACTTACAAAAAAATCAATCGCTGTCGACAAAAGCAAATTGATGATCAACATTGGAACATTTATATGGAATCAATTAAAGATACAGACTCCAAAAAAACATACACTTTGGAAAATGATACAGAAGTGGAACAAAGTGAACACTCATTTAATAAAGGCAGTAACAGCCAATTTAGCACATATGATTCAGTAAATTTACACTCATTGCATGATCCTTTTGATCTTAATCATATACATGGGCTTAGAAAGTATTTACTATAACTATAATATTTTAATATTAATTAATTAATTTTAACTCCATTATTTACTTTGTTTTTGTTATAGCCGTTTGTTTAAAACATTTATTGAATTTTCTAATATTTTAGAAAATGCACTTTTGCCACCTGTTTTAAAAAGTGCTAAAAAATTACAAATTAAAATTAAAGAATGTGATCAACTACCAAATAATTATATATTTGATCTCAATTCACTGGTAAATAATTAAAATTCACCTATAATTTACTTTGGAATATCATGTGGCATGTACTTATGTACCTTAGTACCTATTAATCATTAATCTATATATTATATAAAAGACGAAAAATGTTTGTAACCATACACGATACACCTGTGTCCTTTATGCTCCCTAAACCGTTCATTCAATTGATATGAAATTTGGTATAGAGATAGATTAGACCTCGGGGAAGAAGATAGGCTACATTTTGTCACAAAAAGGTAAATAAGAGGTCCAAACGGGTGAAGTTCTCAAATGGGTATTTTGAGATTATTATTATTTTTTGTTTATAAATGGTTACTATTAGTTTTTGGAAAGCCTGTCTATTTTAGTACAAAATGTATCGAGTTCAAACCAAAGTTTCGGTTGAACAATTTTTTGATACCTTTTTTTTTTTTTTGGGGTTATTCCGGGCCGTTTAGACCCATCGCCGCTTTCACTATGCCCCAAGCCTCTCTATCCAAAACTCTTGTTTCTCCGTCCCTGATTCCTAGAAGTTTCAGATCTTCTTTGACACGATCGCTCCACCGCTGTCTTGGTCGTCCTATTGGTCTTTTTCGATCTGGCTTCCACATTGTAACCTCGTTTATTCGTTTATCCTTCGCTCTCCATACATGTCCTGCCCAGCTAAGTCTTCGGCTTTTTAGAACACCTACTATGTCAGTCTCATTAAATAGTTCTTTTAATTCGGCGTTCGTTCTTCTTTCGTATTCATTGTTTTCCGTATTCTTTTTTGGACCGAAGATTCTCCTTAATATTTTCCTCTCAAAAATCATTAGTTTCTTTTCGTCTGTCTTTGTCGACGCCCATGCCCCACATGCATATAATACAATAGGTCTGACTAGAGTTTTGTATAGCCTAATTTTTGTTTTCCTTGAAAGTAATTTCGACTTGAACAATGGTGCCATGGAGAAATAGCATTTGTTCCCTGCTATTATCCTACGGTTGATTTCCTCATGGCTATTTGCACTTGCATTCACATCTACTCAAAGATATTTAAAGTTAGATACTTGTTCAAATGTCATATCTTCCACTGACTGTGGATTTTGATGATGCTGTCTCCGGGATACAATCAAGTATTTAGTTTTATCCTCGTTGACGGTGAGCCCTATACTTTTACTTGATAAAATATTTGACTTAAAAAGAAAAATACTAATATAATAATAATAATAATAATATATAATTACAAATATAATTAACTATAATTAATGTTAATATAATAATAGTTTTAAAAAAAAAATAACACACACCTAAGGCCCAGGATACAATTAAAATTACTGAATAGTGGTATGCAGTTGCCACTGCGGGTAAAAAAAAATATATTATTCTACCTATATTTAATACTTACAATAATACACAATAATATTTGAAATTTGAAATACTAAGTAAAACACTTTCTTCCAACTTTACTTTACTGTTGAAGATCTTTCAGGAAACTATTTTTGAATATTAGTGTTATGAACTATTTTTGGCAAAAATGTAGTCAAACCATGCCCATTTTTCAATTATATTTTTTAAAAATGTATGTCTTAAGTCATTGAATGTTTGAATCTAAATGTTTGAAAAAATTGTCACTCTTTATACATTGAAAGTTACACATAAAAACTGGAAAAAATGGATTTTAAAAAAATTTCAATAGCCTCAATAAAAAGGTAAAACAACTGTTTTAATTTTTTATTAATAGAGGTACTTAAGTTTTTTTTATGTTGGCAGCTAAGATGAAACAATCAATTATAAATAAATAATTAAAAACCTATAGGTATGCACTAATAAAAATATAAAGATAAATTAAATATTTTTTATTTGTACTTAATATTTTGAAACAGATTTTTCACATTTTAGATTAAATACACAATTAAAATATTTAAAAATGAGCAACTGTACTAAATTAAATTTTGTTCCTTGCATATTGAACTAACGCTTGGTGGTCAGAAACTTGAAATATAAGTTCCAATAGATACATATGAATAAAAAATCACTAATATACACAATAATTTAAACATATTTTGGTCACATTCAAATTTAATAAAAAAGTTATTAAATATTTTAAGTTTTTATGGGTGCATGATCATTCCTCTTGCAGCTGCTTTTGTATAAGTGGAGCGACTCCATTTGTTTTATATCAGTTTCTCCAACATGAGACATGAACATGGGTTCATTGTTTATAGTGATTTGATTATCTGTGAGTAATAAATTCTCGTAAATCCACAATTGCTTAGAAAATTGAATGCCTGGTGCCATTGATTGCAGTAAATGGTCAATCCTATTTAGGCTTCTCTTTTAGTGATTGACAGAAATGTTTCTTTAATATACTTACCTATTTTATTACAAAGTCAAATAATTATCAAGTAATCCCTTTTTATCAGTAGATCAGGTTATTGTGATTTTGTCATTAGATCACATCATTGACTGTTATGACATTTTGAATTGATAACTGTATTTCAGCTCTCTGAAATAAAAAAAGAATCAAAAAATGAAGACCTTCACAATAAAAAAAATAAAAGCAATGTTACATTAAGAAAAGTTTTTCAAATTAAGTTAATTAAATGCTATAAATTAGCAATTAATGCTACAAAGGTATTTATAAATATTAAATTCATTTAATGAAAATAATATATATTTTTATGTTCTATTTTTCTCTAAGATATGTTCAAAAACCTTGGAAGCTGGAATTTATAACCCTATTCAAAGTAAAATGAAAAATTTGATCCAAATTATATCAGCTCTATCATTAACTACTGGAAAATATATATATGGTGAATTATATAAGAAAAAAAAAAAAGAAAGTTTTGTACGTAATACTTTGATTAAATTTGTATTGTCAGTATTACAAACGGCATAAATATATTTAGAATGATTTACATTTAATGGTTTTAGGATTTAGTTCAACATTGCAAAGATTTAGATAATATGTTGAAGGAATGTGGTTATAAAGACACGGACAATGACAATCATAGTAATAATATTGATAACAATGTATTGAATGAGCTTTCTAATAAAGCTTTAACTAAACCTAAAACCCAATTATTTTCGGCCAACTCAAATCGATTAAGTATGTATAATCAAGATAAACCAAAATTGGGATCGTATTATGCTCAGGGATGGTCAAAAAAATCATTTGAATCAACAAGAAATAAAGTTTTACCAAAAAAAGACAATATCTTAAAAACTGAAAATAATTTAGACAATGTCAAAACTGTAATGGAAGAATATCCCTTTGGAGAATTGAATGTAAGACATATATTATAATGCATATTATGTTTATAATTTTTAAAGCACCTAATTTTATTTTAGGAAACAAACTATAAATTGTTTTTCAAAGAGATACAAGATGAAAAATTAATTGATGCTAATGAAGCAATTAAATTTCCAACTGCTTCAAAAGTATTAAAGTATGTATATAATTTAAAATCATTTGATTAGTATTATAATATAATATAATAGTAAGCAAAATATAATAATATGACCACTTAAATATTTATATATTATATACCAGTGTGTGTTGCCATGGGGGTGTTTTAGATGTTGAAAACCTCTCTTTGGCTGTATTTATGCAAAATACATAGTATGCACTACATGTCTACATGATTCAGATTTCTTCAAAATATATCTTCTAATTGTTCTATTTCATATTTGATATTATTAATACAAAAATTGATGACTAAAATGGTCAATGAAGAATGTAAATCCACACATATATTATTATAAAACATTAAAATACACTTGGCTCATCAAAAAAAATGTTGGTGGGTGCAAGCAGTGCGTCCGCACCAAGCGGAAATTGTAAGTGTATAATTAAGGGTGACATTTTGACCACAGATATGGACATATTTATATTTTAATATTGCACCAGGCAGCAAAATTCCTAAAACCGGTCCTGTTTATAGGGTATACAGGGTGTAACGGATAGAACTGACTTTTGGAATAACTTTTGTTCCAATAAATATTTTTTAATTTTTTTTTTTTTATTTATCATTTGTAAACCCTAGCACTACATGTACAATAATTTTATTTTTATCTTTAATTTAAGTACTGAAAATAAAAAAAAAATTAATTTGATTTAATTTGTTTTAAAAATTTTCAAAATAGCCATTTTGTAAAACTTACAAACAATTTTGTCATCTAGAAAAATTTTGATGTTGAAATTGTTATTATTGAATAATCCATAAATGAGATATAAGTCCTCAAAGTTATATTATTTTTTGGAGGTGCTATATTTTTTGTTTGTAAAGACCAGTAGTTCATAAGTGCAAGTGTACAAATACACAAAAAGCGCCTCGTATAATTCAGTTTTTAATTGGTTATATTGGATCAACAACCGAATGAATCTAGTAGGAACTATAAATGATAAATAAAAAAAAAATTGATTAGAAAAAAAGTTATTCCAAAAGTCAGTTCTATCGGTTACACCCTGTATACCCACATCTATATATTTTAAATTTTTTGAGTATCTAAAGTCTAAACTTATAATATTGAATATAATATATATCTTTAATTAATAAATTATATTATGAAATTGTAACTATGTATATTTTATTCTGACTATAGGACGATTTATTTTAAAATAATATTTAGGAGTGTTAAAGAATTTACTTTAAACATAATTTATATATTATAAGTTAGTTACCTTATCCCTTATGAATATAGTGATTATAATTTAAATTAATTAATAATTGTTTCAGGTCAGATCAATTAAAAACAACCAGTAATGTTGGCCTATACATTATAAAACATAACACCTGGAAAAAATTTCCTATTAAAAGTACTAAATTAGTTAAATTTATATTTCATAAAGAGCAATTCTAATTAAAAATATAAAACATATGCAATAAATTACTTTTTATGTATCCTATATTTAATAAAAATAAATATACTAACTGATAAATCAATCTTAATCTATTGTTTTTATGTTATTAAGATTTAAGGCTCTCCCAAAATGGATCTATTCTTTTAAATATAACTCAGGAAGATGCAAAGGATAATTATGCATATAAAAGAAAATTCAAACAACAATCATTAATAACAGAACATGATGTCAATATCTTATCGAAGTAAATATGTTTATTATTTTTATTATATATTTATATATATCTATAACCTATATTGTGGAGATCTTTTTTTTTTTTTTTTATTTTTTAAGAGATAATATACAATCTATACAATATAGCACAATAAGTATATGTGAAAAGAGTAGTTATACATGAATAGTCTTGATTAATATTGTGGAGATCTATCTTGTAAATATACCAAAGTATATGTTTGTATTTTTTGATTACATTAACTAAAAACTAATATGAAGCTTTGTCCACGTTAGTTATTTTTGTGGTATACTCAAGAATCATTGTTGATTTATACATAAGAACATTAACTGTGTGTAGGTAATTCTTTATAACTTATTTGTCTGAGTTATGTTAATATTTTTCTGTACATTCAATTTAAAATTTTAGATTTAAGTATATTATTATTTGTTACCTAACTATTAAGATAGGTATCTATATCTTAACATTCTTAATTTTGACTTAACTACCTACCTCAAGTTATTGCGGTTTTCTGAAGTAAAATATTTTTAATTTGTATTTATTAATACAAAAAAATTATGATATAATAAAAGTATGGAAGGTATCAAAATATATTCATATAATATTCTATAAACATATAACTAATAGGTAATTAAAAACAATTATAAATTGTTCACAGGTTATCATTTAATTTTTGTATTTATCTCTAAATATTCATTATTCAAAAAACTTTTCCATACTTCATTTTCATTCTAATTTCTATACTTTGTTCAAAATTATTTTTGAAGAAAAATGTTTATGTTAAGTATTTATTCTATTGTATTTATTAATTTTATATGAGCTGATGATTTTTTTTTTCGAAGTATTACAGAATCAATTATAGATGACCTGATAAATGAAGTTTTATCAAAAATAGATTATGATTCAATAATCAAGAAATTAATAAGAATGGAACTGTTTGAGTAAATTAAAAGTTTGGAAGGCTATTTACTAATTTAAATACTATTATTTTTACCTATACAGCTTACATGAATTAAGTGAAAAATATGTAATATTATTATAACAATAAAATCAATTATATATTTATATGTATTATTATTTTCAACTTATGACATTGCATAGTAAAATTATGATAGGTATATGGCCGGATGGCCTATGTGATTAATGATGAGTAGGCCAGGTAAGGATAAGGACTTTGTGCCCTTAAAAATCTTAAAAAATGCGTTTATTTATGCCCTAAAAAATCACTAAATCACATAAAATATGCCTTAAAAACACTATACAGAAAAATATTTTTATTGGTAGTATTAATTTACTTATGTTGTAAAAAATAAACATAAATATATGTTGTATAAAAATGCATAACATTTATTAAATCAATGTAAATCAATATTTATATTCTCAGACTTCGGTTCATTTTAACCTTGTCTAAAAAAAACACGTAAAATTACATTAATTAATTTTTATTATTAATTTAATAAATAACTACTACTTACTACCCAAATTAATAGTTGTATTAATGTACAACATTGTGTGATTAAAATTGATAAAAGCATATCCTTGGTTCATAATTTAAACTATAAATGACCCATTGGTCCCTTTCCTTTGGCAGATGAGGAAAACACACCTATACTAATTTCTTAGAATATTCTTTTAAGTATACCTTCATAAATTTTTATTTATCAATTTAAAGAAAAATTCTAGTTTAAAAATATTTATAAAACATATATGCACTCCAAATGAGAATACCACAAAATATGCAGAAAAATTACTGTAGACTACTGGTAGGTATTAGGTATAACAGATTTATATATAGCTCATCTGTGTTTTAAATGAATATTAGAAAACATGCAAAATCCCAAGTCCCTAGCCCCAATGATGAGGAAAAAGATACTTAAAGCATTAAACTCATGTAAGTAGAACCCATTGTTTAATGTTTGGAAAGAACTCGTTCAAATATTATATAAATTATAAAGCATAATGGAGATTTACATATTTATTACTATTGTTCAAATGTCCATAATCTGCATGTCAACATAACATATTTTATGTTATATTGTATAGATTATTAAAATAAACCATTTTTTTAGAATCATGTGCCAATAATTATGTTAAAATTCTAATAATATTAAATGGTATGTAGCCATGTAGTACATTTATTGATTTAAATAAAATGTATATTAATTATTGTATGATATTTATAATTTACATATTAATTTATATATATATATATGAACAAAAATGGAATTACTAATATTATACTAATATCTACATACAATAACTTATTGTCAATAAGTATAAGAAACAAGTTTATGATAGTAAAAGCTCAAATATACTACTACCTACTGACCCAAGACATCAGAATCATCAGATAAGACGAGACGATGTGGGGGTACGTAATGGCGGTTGGTGATGCAAATTATGATGGCCACTGGTCACCTCTACAGCGTTCTCACAGCCAGACCTGTGGGGCGGAGAGAGTCGCGGGCGCGGTTGCTCGGGACGCGTGACGATTATGGCAGCGAGCGAAGTCCTGCAGCCACGCCGCGCCGGCTGCGAGAGCCGAGAGTGACGACGATAGAAGCTATAGTTCGCGATGTCGTGATGCGCTTGACCGTGTACACTGCAGGACGTGCTGAAGACAACTGCCGTTGTGCCGGCGACGACGGTGGTCGGTGACCAAAGCTCGGAGCGAGTGACGAAGACTATAATATTATAATATGGGTGCCGCGGAATCGGAGGCGTTGGGACTCGCCCGGCGGGATCACACCACTGGGCGAAAATGATGGGAGAGAATCTGCGGGGACAGCATAGCAACTCGCCGCTGTCCTGATTCTCTCCGTGGTTTTCGCCCTGGCGTCCACGTCGGCACCGTGTCTGCCGCAGCCGATGTCCCCGCCGTGAAGTTACGCACCGCCTCGAACCCCGTTTGCTGAACTCGTTTCTCGAGCCCAGCGCTGCTGACTTCCGTGTTCTCATATAGGCCATAGCCAGTGGCGTATTTACGGGAGGGGGGGTCCCCGGGTCTCGACCCCCCCAGAAAAAAATTTAAAAAGTCATAAATAACTTGGTACGTAGGTACCGAAAAAGAGAAAATTAATTTTATTTCATGGGTTTTTAATGTTTCTATTATAAAAAAAAAATATACAATATTTGTATAAATATTAAATAACTTGGGTTTAACTTTTGGTTATTTTTGTCTATAAAACTATTAATTTGTATTAATAAATCATAATAGTAGTGAAATATACATAATATAATATAAATAATATAATTATTACATCATTACTCGTATGTGTTTTTTTATATTATAAACTTGTAGGTGAAAAAGAAAAGAAGTGAAAAGGCATTTTAGAAGCGGCGATGGTCCTCAATGGACCGCTATAAGCCTAAGAAGAAGAAGAAAAACTTGTAGGTACTTAATATTTAGACCCCCCCCCCACAAAAAATTTGAAAATACGCCACTGGCCATAGCTACCCTGTAATATTATATATAGTCATCCATCGCCTCGCCTTGTCCGTTGCCCTCAGTCAGGGGGGAACTTTCGGTTGGTTCCACTTCGGGGAGCAACAACATATAGTACGCATACGGACTTTCTGATAGGTACCTCCACGCAGTGGAGACAATCCTTGCCGTCCTACTGCGTGGAGATGCACGTATTTCTGGCGTGACCCCCGGGTCCAGCCATCCGATCCGATCTAACCTAACCTAGCCAGCGAGTACGCCATCATATTGTTAATCGGTCAGCATTTCGGGCCCGTTTATTTTTCAAATATTATTGTAATTATTGTTATTTTATTTATATACCGCAGCTATACTTACGCAGATGTATGCTATTTATATTATATAATATTTTAACGAGAATTTATATATCGATTTGCATTATATTCTGTTGTACCTACTCGTTTTATACTTTTATAGATGAAGTGTTTTTGATTCTGATCGTAGCGATTAATGCGTATTCAGACTTTACAATAATGTATGTTTTAATGTATATGATTTTTTCTATTCAGCATTGGGGATGATTTTTGATTGTAAATCGGACCTAGTTGGTGCTTTTGAAGGGTGAAGTTAAAAGTTATTTTCTAAATAATTAGGAAAAACTAAAAAAAATTAGAGGTGTCGGATACCGATGCTCCTCGTTCAAATAATTTTGACCTACACAAAATTATGGATGACTACTGGAACGTGTTTGACTAAAATAGCCCACTTGAAGCAGTCATCGCATCGATGTTCATAGGATTAATGACGGCCTTTTTCTGCGTGATGTTTTCCGGGAGTGGAATATATGAGGACCCTCCAAGAGGGGTATGTTCGTAAATACCTAGCAGTAGTCCATCGATAATGGAGAGGGTGAAGCCCGATCCCTTTTTAATGTACCTATCCTTCTTAGACATTAGGATGGCGAAGTCCTCGTCGACCATCGCACTCACATCACTATGATGGATATACACCTCGCACGACACGGTTTTAAAGGCCCTGTCCTCTTTAAACTTTATACGATATTACACCCCGAGTTGGTTTTTGTACGTTTAAATGATGTAACTGAAGGGGTGGGGGCTTGCTAGCTGTGGAATGATATCATTCGCATTTGAAGTGGATGCTACACTATATCTACGACACCCAAACCTTATAAAAAATAATCATTATTATTTTTGCTGTTCTTAATACATTTTGATAATATAATTATTACTATTCACTTAATGACTGATGCCCGACATTGTTACCCATAACTGAATTATATTCAGTTCCATATTTTACAAACCTTAGGTATTAAGAAAGAATGTCACTAATTATAACATCAAATGTGTTGGTGGCGAATAGATAATATTAAATTATTAGTGCGAATTATCGAATAATTTAATCAATAGTATTAAATATATCCACTACCTACTAATATTCGTTTAATTTATAGATATTTTACAGTAATGGGCCGGATGTTAGTCAATAATGTATCGATCCATCGATTATTTTACTTGATTTGATTATTCATATAAATTGATAACAAATCGCTTGAATAATAATTTTAAACAATTATAATATATTATTATATAAAATGAGAAAATAATGTTAGCTATTCGTAATATTATTTTACAAATTAATTGTATCGGGCATCGGCTATTCGTATACAACTTAATTATCAATACTATTGATTATTGAATAATTCGATCGAACAATAATTTATAAAATACATTTTTAAATAGTTTTAGCAATTTGTAATATTATTATACAAATTTATTGTATCAGTTTTTCGTATAACTTATTTGCCAATACTATTGAATAATTCGATATTTATTATTAACTATACCATCAATATTACTCATCTTCAGATAACTACATAATATTTAATAAAATCACACCATGTTTTTTCTGCACGTGATTTACGAGATCATCTCGAAGACTGAAAATTTGACTGTATTCGACTTCGACACATGGAAATTTCATTTGTTTATGAGATTTTTTATGTCTCAGCATATTAGACCTCACAGTGAAAAATTTAATATGAATAACTTTCGTTGAACACGTTCAATTTGATTCATCCCGCAAGAATTATATCTCACACAGCAGCTCCATGGAGCAATGCTACATATTCCAAAATTGACAGAAAAGGCATAATATAAGGATTTCATAGGAGTGACTAGTTTGAATTCATTACAAATTCTTTTTATAAAACCTAAGGTTTTTACATCACATTATATATCTACGTGAACATGAAAATTTAATCCGCGATGACGCGATCAAATACAATATAGGTATAGTATTAGGTATACCCAAATCATTAATCCCATTACCCACAAATAACAATACATTTACATTAATCGCATACGAATAATCAATACCTATACTACCATTGATTAAACATACACGAATTCTATAAAAAGACATCGAACGACATTTTGAAATATTAAGTTCTAACCCACGATCATCACTAATGAATTGAGATCGTCTTGTATAAAATCAAAAATAGTCTTATGTCATCGTCAAAATGTAGGAATTGACAGTTAACAGTAGATATTTTAATTTCATTAATAAATAATGCAAATAACAAGGGAGAAAGATGCCCACCTTGTGGGACACCGGGACCGGATGGTATATCAATAATATCAGATTTTACATTAAGCACATTAACAAGTTGCTATTATGTTGTTCGGTGTTCCGCAACCAAAACCGAATAAATTCATTATACCTACGAGTATAAAGCAAGGGAAAAAAGGTGGGTAAGTGGGCGTCACTTTGCTATGTACAATAGGTTACAATAGATCACTGTAATTTATGGTGTTAAATTTGAATTCAATGAAAGAATATCAATATATCATTGTATACGAAAAACGATTCTGAGCGAAGACTGTCAGTCAGCCTATAATATACATTACTAAGTAAACTCGATCGATGATATTATTGTGAATTTCAAATGAAGTTATTTGTTTGTCTATATTTACGTTGAACATTGTTTAAATTTTTAATCCTTAGCTATAAAAATTTAACATTTTATACATTTTTAACTACAAAATAATTATTACATTTTAAATTTGATAAATGTTGTCAAAATTCAAACTTTAAATGGTTATAAAAAAAAATTGTGCATTTATATTTTTAATTTTTTTCCAACTGATATTGTAACAATAATATATTAGGAGGTTTATAATACATTTTCACGCTTTTTGGGCTAATACAAAAATAATTGTATTCATATTTAAAGATAAAAATTGAAATTTTAAATTGTCCGTATTCAGCTCATAACGAGTCAAAATATTTTCAAAATTTTATGGTGTACCTATAGAAAATGAGAATATAAACATTCAGTGAAATATTCATGTATCTACATCTACAGTTATTCGTTTTTGAATCTCAATAAAATAAGGAAATCGCTACATGAGAAATCGAGTGAATATCCAATGTTGTAAAAATATCAACTTCAAACGCTCATAAAAATTTAATTTGAATTTCTTGTGAACATTTTCTTTTTCAATAAAGGTAGACAAACTTATGAGGAATCTTATTGTACCTATCTATTACATTTTAAAACCTTAGATTTAAAAAGAAAAATTGTACGCAAAAATCACGAAAATGTGTAAATTATTTTGTGTTAAAATTCATAAAAATTTTCTTTTTAAATTTAGGTTACCTGTGTATTATCGAAAGGCAGGTTTTATTCTCTCCCACTTTGGCCCCGAAGTGAGCCACTACATACAGGACGTGTCACTGGTTTCCTCCAAAAGTCCAAAAATGACTTTTCCGTTTTCTATAAATACTAAAATCCCTGGTCTAAACTCTAATTAATATTAAAATTTAAAATAATAATAATTTAACGGGTTGATAGAATAGAAGATACCTTATATTGGAATTTATTTTGGGGACTTATTTGACATTAGCCTAACGTAATCTAATTTGTCCCGCTGGATGGATAAAATTGTTTATATTCTCCTTGGTCAACCAAAGACCTTCTAAAGCCATACACCAAAGCATTTTTCCGTAATCTACATCCAACATCCAAAATTCAAGTAAACACGAATCCCCGGCGTTGGTAAATATTATTTGAGTATTTAAACTTTTCGTCGTTAAATAGTTGCATTTGTGCCATTGCCACTTATTCCTTTAACATATATCAGTATCGAAAAAATCCGAATCAGGTCATATATAAACTGGTAAGCTTTGATATTAATTTATGGACACCGTATAATTGAAAATACTGCCAAAGTGCCAAGCATGACAATTATCACTTACGTGGTTTATATTGTAATATAGTATATTTACGCTATGTAAACAACTAAATTATCTTTTTAATTATATATTAGAAATAGTGGTTTAATGTTTTTAGTTTACACAATGGATTTTAACATGGTTATCAAAGCGGAATTAAATGATATTAAGGTCGAGCCTATGGACTTTCCAGATGTCGATATTCCCAATTCTTGTGATTATGACGAAAGCATAATTCATAAGATGAAAAACGAGGATTCGGTAATATATTTTGTATTTTTGTGTACTACCTAGTATAATTTATACAGAATTTATATGTATGTAAAATATAGTTACAGTTACAACATAATTTTTTTTAATTGCAACTATTCTGAGTCATGAGCATTTGTTTTGAAATATCCTTTTAAACGTGTTCCTCAACAAGGTACCTAGATTAAAATAATGCATATTTCAATGTTTTAAATTGTGGTACCTAATAATTAATATTGGGTAATTTACTATTCATTCAAAATATGTTAATGCATACATTTTAACTTAAATATTTTGGGCTGACAGATATTTTTATTTTCTAACCAATTTTGCTTGACGCTTTGTTTATATTACCATAACAAATAAAATGTAAAAATCCCCTAATTCCCACTAGTTATTTGTACAATTAATGGTTACGTATCAATACATATTTATATATATTTTATGGATTTATGATAATACATTTTCTTCACAGTGGAAAATATACAAAATATTACAAATAATTACAAAAAAAAATGACTGTCACAAATCATAGATGTATTTAAATTGAGAAAAAGTCAATTTTTAATAAAATTTGGTTCGCCCAAAAATTACCAAGATTAATATCATTTTATTCACAGTGGTTAGAATAGTATGTACTCTATGTGTGTACCTAAATATAGATGTACAAGAATGATCATCTTGAATTTATTATGGAGACATCCTGTAATCTGTATGCAAATGGACATTTTGTCAAACCAATAAACTAATAAATCAGAATCTGAAATAACCAGTGTTCTTTGAATTTTCTTTTTTTATTTACTAAATGACCATTTTAACTTTCAAATTTAATTAAGTTGAATAAGATACAAAATGTAAATTTATGGTACGGTCTTGCTTTTTTAAATAAATAAAATGCATATTCAACTGTATTTTGTTTAAGAAATTATAAATATTTATTTTGCAGACGGAAAATAAAGTAATGGATCAAATATATTCAATTCAAAATCATGAATCAGAAAGTGATACAGAAGAAATGTATGATGAATGTTATTCTTGTTTTATGTGCAATGTGTCATACAATACACAGTTTGACCTAGATGCACATTTGCGGACTCACATTGATGATGACACTTTTCATCATAGTAATATTAACAGTATAAGTGAACCTTTACCTCAATCTTCAATAAAGCCATCAAAATACTTCAGATGCAATGAATGTCTAAAAATTTGTAAAAGTCAACTGTCATACAATGAACACATGTTAACCCATACAGGAGAAAAGCCACATCATTGCCGGGTATGTGATCGTAAATTTCGTCATATAGCAAATTTTCGAACACATTTAAAAAGTCATAACAATGTAAGAACATTGATTTGTTCTCTGTGTCGAAAAACTATTGTTGGCGAAAAAAATTACTATATACATTATATGGATGTACATAATAAAATGTCTATCCGTAATCCTCGACCTTACCAATCTAGTTCATCTGACAGTGATGAAGATTTTAATCCCAAAGTTTCATACTATAAAAAGAAAAAACTTAATTCACGAAAGTTTAGAAAAGATAGTGAACCATTTGGTCCTTTGTTTGCTAAAAAAGCATGGGAAAAAAAACAACGAGAATTGGAAAATGTTAATTTAGATGTAATATAAAAAAAAAAATTAATCAAAAATTAATAGTTTACAACTTATATTTAACTTATAATTTATTTTAGGCTGAAGAAGAAAAAAGTGAAAGAGATGCTGTTCAGGAAGCAATTGAAAGTTCAAGACAAGATATACAAAATATGCTTAGAAAAAGAAAACAGCAACTAACAGATTATAACACTGAAGAATACCAAAAGTTTTTAGAAACTTTAATACTGGAAAAAAATTCTACTGGTCAGTTTAATGAAGCTAAATTAATTGGTCCATTGTTTTGGAAAAATGCTCTTGTCAAGGCTGGTCTTATTGAAGAAGATATACTTCCAATGCAATTTCAAAGTAAACTAAGACTTATCGAATGTATGTCTTGTCGAAAATGTTTTGCAAGGTAACCATTTGTTTAATTAGTATTTAAAATTATTTCCTCCAATAAAGTTTGAAAAAATGATCTTAATATTACAACTAATAAAATATCCTTAATTCTAAAGAATTCACATGTTACATATTTAATTTAATTTGTTTTTTAATAATTTAGGCAATTTATTATAAGTTAAATTATGAAAAAGTTATTGCTTATTAGTAGGACCTAGATTTAAAGTCCTAAGAACTATCAAAAAATGCTCTAAATAATAATCAAAATTACCATTTCAATTCAACATTGCCTTTTATAAATAGAAAAACGAACCTTTAACTTTCTGCATTAGTCTGCAACTAATTAAGAATAAACCTAACTTACAATGTGATTCTCTAGTTGACCTTTATTTGAATATATTTTCTTTAAATTGGCTTTTCAAAAAATGTATTGATTAATTTTAGTTTTATAATTTTTAGATTACCAACACCTAATGAAGATAATATTTTGCCGTCTAAACCACCGTGCTCTAGCTGTTTTATGATAAAAAATGAATCTTTATTAAATAAACATAAAGCTGAAAATCATAGTGAACCTCCACCATACATTTGTAAAGAATGTTTGTTTGAATCGGATACTTGGTATAAGTATGTTCAGCATATGAAAATGCATTTGAGATATGCAGCAAAATGTAGTGAGTGTGTGTATGATATGATGAATAAACCAGATATTGTCATGTTCTTATGTCATATTTGTGAAATGTCTTTTGACTCTGATGATGAGCTAACAGTACATGTACAAACACATTTAGAAAATGGACAAAATAATGATAGATAATAATTTTAACTTAATTTTATAATGAGTTTTGTTAATATTATTATTTATATAATTTTTATAAAAAAAATATTTATGGAATATATTCTTAGTAATAATGATCCAATAGGAATGTAGTAAACATAACTATTTTGTAGATTTTTGTAATTGTGACCAATATTTTATTTTAATAATTACCACTTACAAATGTTAACAAATATAATACTTCATATTAAGAGTAATACAATTATAAAAAAATTGATTTAATTCCCAGTTAAGAAACATTCTGTTTTTAAAAAGTGTAAATACCATATACTTGTATTTTAATCAGAGTATCTATTGTTAATAATTTTTTTTTTTTTATTAATGTTAAATACCTAAAGTTATAAGAAATAAATAATATAATTTTAAAAGGTAAATAAAATTAACTTAAATAAAGATTCATATTATACTCATCTTTTAAAATTAATATTTCAAAATTACTATTCAATTTTTAAAAACATATTTTGGTATTTTATAAGTGTTTGTTTGAGTGTGAATGATCATTAAATCTGTGTTTTATATTTATGAATCACTATTGTTTTTAATTAATGTAATAATACATACATATTTTTTCTGTTTTTGGTTTAGTTAAATGCTTGTTAATACTTCAACTAGTTCAACTTCACTTTGAACAATATTTTATTCTATTTATTTAATATTGTTTAATTAGGTACACACAATTAAACACCACTAAACGTTTTTATAACCAATATGAAATGTGTTACGACACTATGATATTATGTAATTATTACAAATTATACCATAATTTCATCATTGTAAAAAATTATTCTATTAGTACAAACAAATTTTTATGGTTTATATCATTGTTAAGTTATTTTATTTTTCTTGCTATGAGAGCATTTATGTATAGCCGTATAGGTAATGTATACACTATGTTAATTTTATGTTAGATACCCTTTATTTTTTCAATTACACTGATGATAGATCCATCTTATTTGTATATTTTAGTTAAATAATCGTTTTCAATAATGGAAGTATCATTAAGAGAACACTACACCCGCACACATTGTCTCCGTCTTATGCACTTACGGCCATAGCAAATATCCGTTCACCAGTTTCAAAAATGTGCTGCTAGTTTTGATATTAGAGTGAATTGACCTATTATTAAATTTAATGGTAAGATTATTATCTGGGGCCCACCTAGCCTTTCATTGATATTAACTTTAAGTAAGTTATGACTATTTTAAAATGTACAGTTTCAAAAAAGTCATAACCTAGTTAAAGATAATAATATAAATAAAAGCCTCCGTGGAGCCTTGATAATAATCTTACAGTATAGAGACAAGTAGACAACACAATATGAAGATGTGACGTGTCGACGTCCTCCACGGACTAAGATAGTATCTTAGTCCGTGACGTCCTCTTAACAAAAAATAAAATGAAAGTAATTTTAACTTTTTATGAGCGATTGAATTGGAAATGTTTACGACATTAGATATTCACCTGTAAATGAACGATTTCTCATCAATCGATTTTTGATATTTTATTGTAATTCAATAATGAATATTTGCAGATACTACTGATACTAGACATTTTTACCACATCCAGGGGCGTACTGGCCTAGAGAATAGTGGGTCGCTGTCCTTGGCTGGGTTTTGGGCCGGTGATTTACAAATGGTACAATTTTATCGTATAGGACAGGGGTGACCAAACTTTTTTTGATTAAGATCTAGTGAGGGTATATTTTTTCATTTACGATTGACTACTAATGTAAAAATATTATTTTATATTAATAATAAACATACTTATTTAATAAAATAAAAATGTAAAGTTATTTTAAACGAGTGTTTCACACTAAATTTCTAAATAATTTAAAAATTTATTAACATTATACTGTTGATGTAGAAGCGTGTCGTTGCAAATCATGGCCAGTTAATTATTATAATCTCTATAGAATAGCCACTAACTTTCTAACGAAGACGCGCTAAAGTCTAAATGATCATTAGAAACTATAGTTCGGTACTTATTCAGCTTTTATAACTTTCATACCTATGAGAAAATGCCATTCCATACTAACAGGTTAATCCAAAATATATGTATTCAATAACTGTATCTACTAAATGAAAAATATATCAAAATAATAATCAATAAATTCTAACAAGGGCGGATCGAATTAGATCCAAGATCGACCGTTTGGCCACCCGCCCACCACTGATATATAGAGCATCGTTACATAAACATGATAGGATTAAATATTTATATAGCTGTCTCGCCTGCCGCTGTCCAAAGATTTAGTTTTTAATAAATATATTTATACAAAATGTATATACCATATTTCTTTTAATTATAATATTAATATTTGGTATACCTATTATTATGTACCTAACCAATTGCAACCATTTAGATAAACAAAAGTATTTTATTTTTTTGTAAGCTGAAAAAAAATCACGTTGTAGCTACCCTTTAGCTACCTATAGCCCATAGGAGTTGAAAAATTATGCTATAAACATTAAACACCCTCTATAAGTCTCAAGTAATAAGTAATCTATTGATATAACTTTTATTGAAAACTGTCCAGTCGTTTTTTGAAGCTATTGACTTCCGATAAACCAACATCTAATTTTAGTTGTATAACTTGATTTAGCCGGTGAAAAAATGAAAAAATTCAAAGTTTTGATTATATAGGTAAGCGTACCTTGGTTTTGGTGTACCTAACCTAGTTCACAGGTCGCTTTGCAAACTCAAATCGACCAAGATGGATTTGTGATATAGTACTTGGTATAAATCGAACGGAGTTCGAACTTCAAACTAATTGAAACTACTCTTTAAACTTTCCTGATGTTTCCAAAAACAATTTGAAATTTTCACAAATTCGGTTATGTAAGTAGTTTTTGAGTAGGTACCTATATGGCTACATAATATCTACAAATATACATTCAAATCTTATATTTATTTTAAGATATAATTTCTTTGTTCGAAACCGCATGAACGTGACGAGTTGATGGGTGCTTTTAATTCTTATCTCATCCACCCGAGCAGGGGCGTGCTCAGGGGGGGGGGGGTTGGTGATTCAACCCCTCTATGAATATGTAATAACTACTTACATAATATAATTATAATTTACAATTATTGCATTTGAGTATTTCTCAATTTTAGAATTATTTTTATTGTAACGATTGATTAGGTATCATTTTCTACTTATCAGTCTGTATTATTTGATATTGGTGTAATAGTAACAACTAACAGACGCACTTTAGCTCCTCATGAATAAAAATATTTTAATATTTTTTGAATTCGTAGCTTCGCTTGCACCGTAGTAGCTCCGCATTCTAAATAATATATTTAACACCGAAAGTTTGCATGTCGTAAAATTGTTACAAACGACTTAAGTAAAGAATCAATAAAACAAAATTTAATTAATTAAACTTAAATGAACTTTGGTATTAGCCATTACGTACAAATTAAAAATTTGGTACAGTGATAGGCTACATTTTGTCACGAAAAAGGTAAAAAGAGGTCCAACCCGGGGTGGTTCTCAAACAGGGATTTTGAGATTTACAATGGAGATTTTTGTTTATAAATAGTTACTATTAGTTTTAATAATAATAATTATTATTATGAATCATGCGATAAGCCTTTGTGTTTGAGTATAGAATGTCTCGAGTTCGAACCACGGTTTCGGTGGATCAATTTTTTTGCATTTTTTTAAATTATTGTTTTTCTCCTTTATCTTTACGAATGTTTGGTTTTTCGTTATTCACCGGATTTTAGTATCGTTAGGATTTTGTATCAAATGATTGTATTAATCAGCTGTGTAGGTGGAATTAAGTAAAAACGACAAACTTCGTATAACTTTAATATATTATAGAGTTTAATTATACACTTATACCTATATACGAACCACGCGGGGTCCGCGATCTACCGCAAGTAGATTGCCTACCTGCTAATATACTGCAGCTAGCATAATCACAAGCGAATCTGATGTCTATAAATTAAAATATAATATAATTTACACTTAAAAAGACATTGCTTCCACAGCGGGTGACACCCAAAAGGAGTTGAACAATCACAATTTTTTTCCGGGCAACGCTTGGTTATTCAGCTAGTATTATTTAAAGATGAGGCGAGACAGAGGCGTCATCAAATTTTAATAGTTAAGTATAAATTATGTTTTACTATATCTCATAAAATTTGAATTCACAGATTCTTTTAAAATTAAATTGGTAACTTTATTTGAATAAAAAATTAACAGAATGAAAATAGTTTTTTTTTATACATTCCAGTATAATTTTTACTCAACAATATTAGAAAGCAGTGTTTCCCAAACTGACGTCCGTGGACTCGTAGGGGTCCACGAATGAAAATTTAAAATATTTTATATAAAAACGAAAATACTGATAGATTTGTATCTGCATATATAGGACATATATAGATCATAGGGAAATACTATTAATTATAAGAACCTTTTCGATATGGTTATCGTTGAAAAAAAATTAAGATTAGAGACTTCTAATCGAGTCGGTTAGTGGTTACTCAACCTAAAGTTGTTTATTATTATTATTATTGTTTTTATTTGAATTTTTATTAAAGGGCTCGGCGGAGAAAAGTTTGGGAAACGCTCAAACGCTGTTGTATAAAAAACTACTCCTCTAAACATGTGCTTCTCAACCTTTTTTTAGAACAACGTGCTAATTTAAATAAAAATGGCGCCATACTTAAGAAAGTTAAAAGATTTTTGAAAAAAGTAATAATTATAAACCTATATGTAAATTGATAAAGATTATCTTCACAATTGTTTTTCTTATCTGTGGTAGGTGTTTACTATTTACCATCACGTATTCACGTCATAACTCATAACACCATATAATAATATTATATATATATATAAATATATTATACTTTGAATGCGTTTACAATACATAAATAAACAAGTTTTTGGCGACACACCGGTTGAAAACCACTGTTCTAGACCATACAACAGAACACTCGCAGACCGCAGTTCTACAAGAACCAATATAGGTACCTACTTATTACTACCAACAGGAAGCTTGAGAACACGTTATTCAAACAATTTACCGTTTTACAGTCCACTCAAAGCTTTACAGCTGGCCAGACCATCAATTACTATTCTATTGAAAAGTTAAATAACTAACACCTGGTTTCATAAAAAATCGATTATATAGGTATAACACTAAAATGCTAAAATTTATTAACCAGAATCTTGTCATAATTCCAATGTCTTTTAAGTTTTGATACCACCGTTTTTGCGTTGTTTCCTTTTTATATTGCTCACGAGTCTGTTTTGACTACCAACTTATATTATCTGCCTACTCAAATCTTGCACAGTTGCACCTATCACAAATCTTACTATACTTCCTTTTCCATACAATTCCTTCAGCTGTACATTTAGTATTTCAGTCTTCTCTCCCAGACTATAGAGTTATAGATGAGACCTATAAATTGTCTTTAACACTCTTTACTTAAGGATACTTCGTCTATAGTTCTATACACATCTGTCATCTCCTGTTGTTGTAGCCCAAGTACAACAAGCATAAGAGACAAAACAAAATTGGTCTGAAATACATATAGTAGGTATCTATAAAGCTTTTTATGGTTTTAATAGACAATATCAATACAAATAAACTATAAAATATGCTTGAAAATTGAGGCTGATACATCGTCTCTACTCAAAATTACATTTTCGTATACAATGATTTATCATATTGAGATATTGAATTTAAATTTTAAACATTTATTAAAGAAAGTAGCAACCTTGCAGATGACGAGGTTTGCCCAAAACCATAAAACAGAAAGACTTCTCCGGTTATTAATAATCGGAATTATTATCAAATGTTTTCCTGTAGGTACTCCTAACTGATTTTTTCACACTTTTTATAAGCTATCTATTTATATGAATTTAAAATATTCGATTCTTTCTAGTTAGGCTTGGTTCAAAAGCTTTAAAATGTATTACAAAATCCCACGTACTTAACTTATTTTTATAGATATTTAAAAGTATTTAAATTCGTAGGCATGACATTTTTTTGTAAGCGTTTTAACTTGAGATTTTTACAAAATTGGATATTTAAATGAAGAATTTTAGTTATTTTGTTGTCGTTCAAACATATTATTCTTGAAACTTTTAAGTATATTATATTATATTTTAATATTTTATTGCATATTATTTTATATACCATGAACCTATTCACACCGTTGACTCAAAAGTTAATAACAATAATATATTATATTATTATAATTTATGATAAATATTATGATGTTTTCGGCAAATATTATTTTAACCTACCACATTACTAATAGTAAAGTAAATAGCAACATAAGTATATAATATATCATAGGTAAAAATGTAAAATACTAAAATAGACTTAGTAATATAGGATGGTAGACCGTCTTCGCATTAGGTACTTATATAATAAATAATAGACAATCTTAATATTGCAGATGATTATATTATAGGTCGTAGCTGTATTGTAATATTATATTATGTACCTATTTGATTGTACCTACTTTCGTTATTATTTATAACTTTATCATTGGATAGTAAATTAAAGTAAGCGGTTGTGATTAGTCGTCAATAATTAATTATAATAATTGTATAAGTATACATATAGTAACCAGTTGATTCGCTGTTGATTAAATATGATCATTCGAGCGATGACGATAATATTATTGCGTTAGAAAACAGTGTTCAGTCATGTTTCGCCGTTTAAATTGTTTGCGCAGGACGCAGCGCTTTTACTCGCTTAATGTACCTAATTCCGTGTTTGGTCGCGAATCTTTTGTTCAGCGACACATCGGGCCCAATGACTCCGACCAAAAGCAGATGCTAAAAGAACTTGGATATCAGGTACGTTTCTGATGTACATAAAAAGTGTAACACATAGCTAATATAGAAACGTAGTTCCATTACCATATTATTTTTAGAAATAGATAAATTTATACTTTCTGTTTCAAACTAAAAAAAAATTTATTTTTTTCAGTGTTGTCTACTTTTACTATAACTTATAGTAATTATTTGATTTTCGTTAAGTCGTTAAATGTTTATTGACTATTGTTAAATATTTTTACCTATTTTAAAAATTCAATAATTTACACTATTTCTTATAAGTATAATTTTATTTTTAATATTCGACTTAAACTTAAATTATATGAATCCGTAATGTATATTTTATAATATTATTTATGATTGTATAATACAATTTAATTTCGTTGATTGTCAATCATTTTTACATTAGCACATTAACACCTTTATAAGGCTATAAGTATCAAATTAATAGTTTACTTTGTCGTTTACCTTTGCAAACGAATTTCTTTAAATATTAAAGTGAGGTAATTGGTAATATAATATATAGGCGAACATAAATGTTTGCATTAGAAAACTATTTTTCAAAAGCCTATTATTGTTTCAATCATGTAACATATACGTCTATACTTACTCATTATTTTTCATCCAAACCAACACATAAAGAGTTTCTTTCAAATAGAAGACGTTCCCTAATTATTAAGCTGAAACACAATTACTTATATTATAAACATACATTTCTTTACCTACTTTCAATATTATATTTTAAACATTATTTACTAACTATAAGAACATATTAAAAAGACAAAATTATAAATACAGCATATTATTATAAATTTGGTGAACCACATGATAGATAATTAAAATATAGTTTATTGTTTTATATTATCTATGTTCAATTCAATTTTGATATTTTCGAAATATATGTTGAGTAAATTGTTTTATTATAATATATAAAAATGATGAATCAGAATATTATTTTTATATTGGTATATATATTTATTTATTAATCATAAGTGAGATGTAAACAAGAAGTAATTTTAATTGTTACGTAATTTTAATTTTTAAGTAGATTATTTATCTTTGTTTCATTATTATTGTTGTGACTTGTTGATAATAAGTAATAACCATAGACTAAGTATAAGGTCTATGATAATAACAGCCAACCGTTATGGTAATAGGTACTGTCGTACTGGACTTGAGTTATTGTGATTAGTTAATTTAGTACTTTTTTTTTTTTAAAATTCATTATATTATAATATATAGTAAACCAGGACACTATATAGGTTAGGTTACTAGGTTGCTTCAAGCAACGCCGGAGGTGAGATACCTATTATGTATTGGACGTATCTAACTATTTAAAATTAAAATAATATTGCTCAATTAACTGGTATAGGCTGTAAACGTTGTTTTCATCATCATACTTTGTCATTTATAGTATTATCGTACAAATTGTATTTTAATTTGTACCTATAGAATTTGATAAATGTACCAATGGCTCGTAAGACAATATTAGTGGACCAAACAATTATTTAATTCACGCGATTACACAAATATCTAACTCGTAATTATTACTTTGAACACAGCTAAGCTGTTCCGTGTGCATGTACACAACAACTACTGCGTGGAGTTAAGTATTGGTATTTTATCTAGGTATATATTATAGTCGGAATAATTCGATTATTACTTTAACTGAGCACATGTAAAATAGTCATTATTATACCTATTTTATACTTTATTCAAGCTCAAGTAGGATAAGTATGATTTTTACCGTGTATCTTGAAAATAAAATTGTTAAACTCATAAGGACCATAAATTGGTATTTTCAGAGTTTAGAAGACTTGAGCGAGGCCGTGATCCCAGATAGCGTTTATCTCCAGAAGACGCCTAATTTAAAATCGTCAGTTGTTATAGGTATGTTATGTATTGTATCAAACAATTGATAACCTTTTGTTTATGCAGGAACATATATTTTTTGTTAATGAGTATATTAATGCATTCATATTTACGCATATTAAACGCAATATGTAAAATATAGACTAAAACCGTTTGTTTTATTTTAATAAAAAAAACACTCCGCATTATGCAAATCCCATCACGTGATTTATAATCACTAGGTCGTTAATAACAATTTATATTTTAATTTATGTTAATTGTTTTTTGTTTCTTTTAATAGTGATTTATATGTAGTGAACAATACTAAAACTTGTACACTGTGCATATTATATAATAAATTACAACACGAATGTATCAACCTATTATAATTGTAATAAAAAAAATCCTAATAATCTGAGTACAAAGTAAACTATTAAGCATAGGTAATACATATTATATTGGTTAGTATATTTTTGAATAAATTTAATATTATATTATACATGTCAGCGGCGTGTACAATATAATATTAAATATTGTATTACAAGACATATTATTATTATTTTAGATTCCGAGAGGATCGATGAATGTATTGGTTTTAGAATAACACTTATTATGTGTTTTTTTATTTATTTACTTTGGGGCAGTAAAACTACTTCGATTTTCTTCAACAGTATCTTTTCTGATAGGAAAGTGAATCTAGTTGGTACATTAGATATAAAAAAATTTCATGATAGTTTTCAAATGCACAGAGAAAAACCTAAGAAAAATTTAGAAAAAACGGAAGTTTGTACTCAAAATCAGTTTTTGGCAAAATTGATTTTGTTATTTTATTGTAATTCAAGTATTATTACTTTAGATACTTGAAATGTTTGCCAAATGTTTAGGTATACCTATTAATATTATTTATTCATAGTATGAATTTCAAAATATTTACAAACATTTTTTTTCTATAAATATCAATCATACAATCTACGCTTGGGCAAAATGCTTCAAAGTGTAATATTAGATTCCTCAAAAGTTTGTTTACTGGAATTATAATTAATTTCGTACCATTATTGATGTGATTTGTTTTTGGCCAAAACTGGTTTAATCTACCACTCTTATAAGTTATAACTCATAGAAGAATTAACTACTAATATAAATATAAATGTATATTATAAAATATCTTAAAAAGAATAGGCTAACAAACAGTAGTGTATTTCAGTTTTTAGGAGGAGAAAAAAGTTTCCACCTGCTAACTATTTTACTTTTTTACAGAAAAAACCTGTTGATTCACTTGCAAGCTTTATTTCCACTTATAGATTATTATTTCATTAGGATAATACAATTCCCATCTTAAATTATTTTCAATGTATTATTGTAGGCAAAAAAAAACGTGGGGCTTGGTAAATATATGTGGTACTTACCTCAGTGACGCCATTTTTTGCAGAGCGGCCGAATACATTGCAATACTAAACAAAACTGTTTAACTCTAATTTAAAAAGTTAAAAATATTAAAAACTATAAAAGTTTTTTTATAAATCACTGATAACATATTTTAAGAGTACACTAATCATGGTTGTTTTGCTTTTAGAATTTTAACTATGTGTGCAGTTGATATATACTAACATAGTATTATTGGAATGAAAAAATAATTTTAGAAATACAATTATATGGGCCCTAGCTATATGCGTTTAGGCGGGTCCGGTTGAAACAGACGTCTCGTTGTGATTGGGTGGGAAAGGAATCGACTATGTCCACCAAAACATATTATATTATGATAAACTCTTCAGTGAAGAGTCTTCACACAGTCTACACAATATTATATTTCTTTCAAATAATTTTTCCAACAACCGGCATTGGGCTGCTCTTAAAATCAAACAGAGGAAATGCCGACCATAGTTATATATAACAACTAGATATAGCCGTCTTAAGCGTCTTTTTACTACAGTTGTGACCAATTTTGAAGTCGGCCAACATTTATAATGCAGGCAATGTTGACATATATTTGACATTTATTCATATATATATATAGGTATATATATTGCCCGATATTGGTACTTACATATACGCCATGTATACTGAGACAATATTGTTTTGTAAACATTGCCTGCTTTGTAAATGGCAGTCGACTTTAATGATAAGAAAGAGGCAGCTATTTACTTGTTGTGTATATATCACGAACTTCATGTAGTAGTTCGTGGTATATATCTATGATGCCCATCTTGCCCCTTCCTCAACCCCCCGCAAATGACCCACTGCTGACATACCATTTCCGCCCAGAAGCGTTTTTTCGAATTCAATGATTTACTTTTGGATTCAAATTCAACACATCTAGTAGTACTGTGACCTATTCACAAAGGAGAGCTAGCGAGGTACATTTGGCACCTATACTATACAGCAAAGTGCCTCTCCCAGTTTTTTTACACATATTTTATATTTTAACTATAAACTAAGCGTTAACATAATTATGTATAAACAATTTTACGATAAGACATAATTGCGTATGCTAAATAAACACTTTATTCGTAATGAACCAAATGTATTTACCAATATATCCCATGTATACCTTCCGTTGAAAATTTAAATAATATTATTATTTATTAGGTACTATAAGTGCTTGAATATTTAGCCGATAGGATGCGAGGGAACAGCTAGAGTTCTTCGTCTTTTTTTTCAAAAATATTTTTGCGTTCTCTTTTTAATTATATTCTAATCAATAACTCAAATAAGTTATTTAAATCTTCAGATACGCACATTTTTTTTTTTACATTTTACATCCACAATCCAATTTATTTCCAATTAAACATTGTTATTACTACCTACTGTAAACAAAAATAATGAAATAATTCTACACTCTAATAAATAAATACATTTCACAGACGAACAATCTCTAGCCACTTTGATAAAATCGATAGCAAGTAAAAATCAAACATGGAGAAGTTTCATCGGGATGGGTTACCACAATTGTCACACACCTCATGTCATCGTGAGAAACATGCTGGAGAATCCTGGATGGTATGCTTAATTTTTTCATTAATTTTTTTAGGTATTGTGTATGTGCACTTTTGCTTACTATAGTTACTTATCATTATTGACGCCTAAGAATAATCATATAGATACCCTTATGGCCCTATTCAACAAGAAATTTAATTTAATTTCTAGGGAAGTTAAGATTTTTAATTTAACATAAATATTATTACACTTACCTTATATACAGGCTACAAATTCTACCAAAATGTATATCTAAAATGAATAACAAAAAAAGTAGGTACTTAAAAAAAATGTATATCTATCTTATAATTTGGCATTGTCCTAATTAGGGTTAGGTTAGGTGCTCTTAAGTGCATTTTTTCCATATACCCTCTCCATAGTAAGGCAATTAAACCATTTTACAAGCATGTCACTATAAAGTTAATTAAATATTTTATAAAATGTCCCTTTTGTACAATACAGGTTGACGCCTTATACCCCTTACCAAGAAGAAATCGGTCAGGGTCGACTAGAGAGTCTACTGAACTTCCAGACATTGGTTGTCGACCTTACGTGTATGGACGTAGCCAACGCGTCTCTGTTGGACGAAGCCACGTCCGCGTCCGAAGCGCTGGCAATGACGCATCGGCACAACAAACGCAAACACTGGTTCGTTGCCGACAACGTACACCCCCAGACGTTATCAGTTGTACGCACGAGAGCCTCTGCCCTAGGAATCGAAGTTCGATCTGGTGATCCGAACAAGGTGGACGACTTTAAATTGTACAGCGGAGTGTTATTACAGTACCCAGACACGTATGGTCATTTATCGGATTACGGGGAGATTGTAAATAAAGCTCACAATGACGAGGTACGTGTAGACGTGTAGTACACTGTAAGGCAGTGTTTCTTAAAAATTTTGTTATAGTGACTAATAAATTTACTTTTTGGGTACCTAGGTGACCCTTTTTTTACTTTAATTTTTAATAAGTAGCATGCTAAAATAATAATATTATAATATTTTTTTATTGCATTTAAAGAAAAGTATTAAACAAATAAAATTTAAATAAGTTATATAAACTATTGTCTCCAAAAGCTTAAGCTTGTGGAGGAGGCAATTGTTCTTATTTATAACTAGAAATTATACAATTTTAGGATAAATATTACATTATTATTTCCTTATTAAATTAATTAAAGTTTAATCAAATAAATAAATCATAATAATAATAAGTAACACAGAACAATGTTTGAGTACAGTATAATTGATAGGTATAGGTTTTTACTACAAACAAGTTTTTATCTTATACCTACTTAACATACTTTTTGTAATAATCATAGTTATAAAAATTTTGAATAGGAATATTGCATTCATAAATATATACTTATATAATTATATTAAAAGGATCTTTTTTACCAAATTCACTATTATATTCATTTATATTAAATACATTATTCATTTTTTGACGAGTAGAATATCAATATGGTTGATACTGACATTTTAAAATTTATAAAAATATACATTTGTTAGTACCTATCTACTTATTTTGAATGAGATTTCTTTAAATTTAGTACACCAAAATATGTATTATATTTATAATATAGTATAACAGTATTTGAATGAAAGGGTTTCTCAAAGGCAATAGTTGTCCTTAGTACCTAAATAGTAATGAATTTATAGTAGTTTTGAGCAAACTTAAATACTTTGCTACTAGATGTTTTTCACCTGCAAGAAAAATTGAAGAATCATAGATATGGTTTTGGGTATAATCCAGTGGGAAAATATGTTTTGAATATTGATTTGCGTTATGCAATATTGGTTAGAGAAATCGGATAATGATAGTACTGGTATTTACCGAAACAATAAACTAAAAATACCACACAATTTAAAATTGTTTTTTAGAATACTTGTACTTGTATTTGCATTTTAAATAGACCTATTAAATATTAAGTGTTGACTGTTGGTATTTGATACGTCTATACTCTATATCAGGGGTCACCAACTAATTTCTATGGGGGTCCGTTTTGAAACATACCAAATTTTCCGCGGTCCAAACAGTTTCAATGACTTCTGCACACGTTAATAAATAGGTGTATAGGTATATTTTATACATTTGTAACTATACATATTTATTTATTCCAATTGTATTTTACATTTTTTAAATTTGTATTTATATTTATTTATTTATTCAATGTGAATTTGCGAAAAAAAGATTATACTTGAAATATTTCATTTTTAATGTGGAAAATTACATTTTTTAGTTTTCACGAGCTTCCTAATATTTGGTGTGAAGATGGAGTAACTGATTTGCATTAACTCGTTTAGATGTTTATCTGTTAACCGAGATCTGAAATTATTTTTAATGAAGTTCATCTTAGAAAAAGCGGCTTATGTGATATACATTTTATATGACACATTTATAGTTTCTATATCATACAAATTTAAAAACTATTCTGTGGATAAGGGTCCGTAAAAAAAGTGTTCACGGTCCGGATACGGACCGCGGTCCGCCAGTTGGTGACCCCTGCTTTATATGTATTTAATCACACCATTCACACTTTATATCGGTAACTTTCGATTCTTTGGTATTTATCGGGCAGGTACCTTAATAGACGGTCCCACTACAATAGAGTTGAACTCTACACATTAATATACGGTATACGGGGTATAGTGGACACCCGACTTAACCCAACCTAGCCTACTGTTGTAATGGTAATTATAATGTAAAATACCAGCTTACTGGTACACTGGATGTAACTGGTATACACCGTATACAACTACTACCGTGGAATACCGGTGGATGAATTTCATTATTATTAATTTCATATTTATACCACCAGCTCTTTAATCACTTATATCATAGACCTTAGTCGTGTGTGCCACGGACTTGCTGTCACTTACTCTAATCAAAGCCCCCGGTGAATACGGCGTGGACATTGTGGTCGGAAGTAGCCAGCGACTCGGCACCCCACTCGGATACGGAGGACCACACGCCGCGTTTATCGCATGCAAAAAACCGCTGATGAGACTGATACCGGGAAGGATGGTCGGTATTACAAGGTAAGTAACACCACCAATATGGCCGTTGTCTGTATTGTAGGTTGTAAATAGGTATATACGAATAAATTATTAACATTTAAATGTTTTATTGTATATTATAATATTGTTCCTATATAGACTCATAGCCCATCATAACTAACTACCTCCAACTCATGATTAGCTTACTGACGTAATTGTATACAATTTACGTAATAGGTACGTATAGGTATAACAGCCGTATATTGTTAACTTTTGTGAACATATTATTTAATGGTTATTATTCAATATATATATAATACATGCCTAATAGATACCGTGGTGGATCCAGAGCTCTGTATTAGAGAGAGCTGGTTAAATGCGCCTGCGAAAAATTATTATTACAGATTTTGCTATATCTATATAGAATTTAGATACCCCATAGTTTATTATAACATTTACTTATTTTATCACAAATTGCTTACATTATAGTCTATATATAGGGTGCCTACTTACTAACTTACTAAACCATACTTGCCTATAACGTTACTTACTAATAAGAAATTATTAATTGCCAATAATAATAATAAAATAAAATACAATTAAGTAAGGAGCAATGATTAGTGGAATCCTCTTCCTTTTGCCCCCCCCCCCCTTGTGCCCCTATAGATCTACCACTATATTATATCACTAACAACCATTCATCCGTTCCACAATTATAATAAATAATAGGTTGGTAGGTTCCCCAAATAATAATAACGATAAATCATATATCGCTTTAGTATATATATATAGATAATCGTGGAAAAATTTAAGTTGGGTCCCGAGATCCTTGATTGCCTAAGTTATACACGAGTTTTGTCTACTTAGTAGTTTGATAATATTCGAATTAGATCTCATGCAGTAACAACAGGTGGTCGTCGTAATATTTGGTGTGGCTCATACACAAATAAACATTGTTTTGAATTCAGAATAATATTTTACCTCGGAACTTAGCCACATAGGTAACCATGTAAATAAATAAAAGAAAAATAAAAATTCTTAAGAGAGAAACTTTGTTTTATAAGCGGAGAATTATTTGCCTGTATTTTAATTTTGTGAAACATGTTTCATTTAAATTTCTTCTGAGTTCTGATATTTAGAATCAGAAGTATGTATTTAAAACTCATATTTTCAAATTCTTGATATTTACTGTACTACCTACAAGGAGTGTTCTGTGGCGATACAAACTTCTGTTTTACAAATGAGAACCCTCCCCCTTTTTTACTGCATATTATTTAGTGGATGATTTTTTTGAAAATGTTGATGTATCTAAATCTAAATTTTAATGAGTTTAGTTTCTGAGTTATTAAAATATTTATACCATGGATAATAATCCTTAAAAATGGTTTTACAAAAATTTAAACTATATTATGTAATATTAAATGCAGTGTTTATTATACTTGGATAATTGTTACTAATTATTTGTATTCATAGATTAATAGTAATAAGTAATAACTAATATTTTCAAAATATAATCTAAGCTTCCATAGGTATCTATTTAATCCATTACTTTGGATATTAATCCTTAGTACACAAAGTTATAGAATTCAAATTTTGATATAAAAAAATTAATTTGTGACCCCTCCTGTGTACATTAATTATGGGAAAAAAAACAATTCAAGCTTTCCAGCAAACTTCCAAATGTTGTCTCCCTCTTCCCAGGTAACGCTATTAGGCTGGACTAACTCAAACTAGTTTTTCTAAATAAATAGACCTGGACCCAACTCATGTGTACACGATGAAATATTTCAGAATCAACTCAAAAACTCGATAAAAATATAAATCATGGAATTTTTTAAATTTAGTATCCTACTTGAAATTGTCCCTAAACCCTAATTGTCTAAACTGAAATAATTTTAAACCTGCTTATTTTAAATATAACTGGCAATGTGAATAATATTACATAATATTATGTATCTACTATATTTTTTATTATTTGCATAGGGACGCAGATGGGGATAAGGCGTACAGATTGACGTTGCAGACCCGAGAACAACACATACGTCGTGAACGGGCGACCAGCAACATTTGTACTGCCCAAGCTCTGCTAGCAAATGTAGTAGCTATGTATGCAGTCTACCACGGTCCCGTAGGATTGAGAAATATTGCCCAGAGAGTGCACGACTGTACCGTGATACTTAAGACAGCGCTTGACGAAATACCAGGATGTAGTACGAGCGATGGCAGTTTTTTCGATACCTTGCACTTGAAGAGCACGATTCCTCAACAGGAGATAATCGACAAGTGTAAAGAAAAAATGATCAACCTAAGGTTTTTTGAAGACCAATCTGTGAGGAGTATATCTTTATCTACGTGTTATTATAGTTTTATGTAAATGCTACGGATTTTTTTTAATTCAATATTTTTCGTGTACTAGATAGGTATATCGCTGGATGAGACGGTAACTGCCGACGACTTAAGTGACTTGCTATGGATTTTTGGATGCGAAAAAAGTATAAATGAAGTAAGTATACTTGTTATAATATTTATGCATATAGTTGTGCATGTATATGGGTTTTAATAATATATTAAAACTAATTGGTTCTAGATTATATCTAATGATGAGCTTTTAGAAAAAAGTGTAAGTAAAACAATATTTAAGAGGACCTCACAGTATTTGCAACACTCAGTATTTAACAATCATCAATCAGAAACAAAAATTGTTCGATACATGAAAGAACTGGAAAATAAAGACGTTTCACTTGTTCACTCCATGATTCCATTAGTGAGTGAAGTTATCAATTGGAAAATATACAAACATTTATTTTATTTTATTATTTTAGGGATCGTGCACTATGAAATTAAATGCTACCGTCGAGCTGTTACCGCTTTCAGAACCTGGATTCATTAACATTCATCCATTTGTACCACCTGATCAAGTTCCAGGATATTATCAAATTTTTCAAGAATTAGAATACGATCTCTGCCAGCTTACTGGTTATGACAAAATATCTTTTCAGCCCAATAGGTATACCTGCAATTAATAAATAATATTTTAAATACTTTTATGAACTTCTAAAACACATTCCTAGCGGCTCTCAAGGAGAATTCGCTGGTCTTTGCGCTATAATGAAATATCATCAACACCGCGGGGATAAAGACAGAAAAGTGTGTCTAATTCCCACGTCAGCACATGGTACAAATCCAGCATCAGCACAAATGGCTGGAATGGATATTCAGTTGGTGAATGTGTCCAAAGATGGTTGTATTGATCTACAACACCTCAAAGATAAGGTATAAGTAATATACTTTACAAATTATGACTTAAACCTTTAGGTTTTTATAGTAGGTAGTATATTATAAGAAAAGAATTTTTTTTTGTTACATAAAATCTTACAAATTTGTTCTGTTTTTAATTACTTATGTAGGTTAATAAATATAAAAACGAACTATCATGTATAATGATAACATATCCGTCTACTAATGGAGTATTTGAAGAATCTGTTATGGACGTATGTGAAATAATACATTCAAATGGTGGACAAGTAATTAAAATATCATGATTTTGTGACAATAAATATATAAAACTTAACTCATAATTAAAAATTGAGGTTTATTTGGATGGAGCTAACATGAATGCACAAGTTGGATTGTGCCGACCTGGTGATATTGGAGCAGATGTATCTCATTTGAATTTACATAAGACATTCTGTATACCTCATGGAGGCGGAGGTCCTGGCATGGGACCAATAGTTGTGTAAGGAATTAATAGTGATCAACAGTAGATATAAATTTATAATTACATGTAATATTTCTTGTTGCTTAGTAAATCACACTTGGCACCATATCTGCCAACTCACCCAATTATTCACAATGATAATGATTTAAGTTTGGGTACTGTTAGTGCTGCTCCTTACGGATCAGCTTCTATCATACCTATTTCTTGGGCATACATAAAAGTAATTTTGTATTTTACTTCCATAAAACATATATTAATAATAATACATTTATAGTTAATGGGCCCTCAAGGTCTCAGGAAAGCAACTCAAGTAGCTATATTAAATGCGAATTATATGAGTAAAAAATTAAGTACTCACTACAAAACATTATTTGTTGGTACTAAATGTGGATTGGTAGCTCATGAATTCATAATAGACTCCAGAGAATTTAAAAAGACCGCAAACATTGAAGCTACCGATATTGCTAAGCGATTAATGGATTACGGTGTGTACATATAGAATAAAGATATAATTATTTATAGAAGTATAAATATAATTTATTATATTGTGATTTTTTTCTTAGGATTTCATGCTCCTACTATGTCTTGGCCGGTTGCTGGTACATTGATGATAGAACCTACAGAATCTGAAAGTAAAATAGAATTAGATAGATTCTGTAATGCTTTAATCAGTGAGTAAATTAATTAATTAATTTATTTATTTTGTTGAAAATTAAACATTTTTTTTTTATTACCTATCTATGTAATTTATAATTAAGGTATAAGGGAAGAAATTAGACAAATAGAGAATGGTGTAACTGATCGGGAACAAAATGTCTTAAAATTAGCACCACATACATTGAAACAAATTTGTAGTGATGAATGGAATAGACCATATTCTAGAAAACTAGCAGCTTATCCAATGGTAGTACAAATTTAAAATCTATATTATAATAACGTAATCTCCATCTATTATTTGTTTATTAGGGATACGAGCAAAAAGTATGGCCAAGTGTAAGCCGCATCGACAGTAAATATGGAGATCAAAATGTAGTTTGCAGTTGCCCATTAGTATTTTAAACTTTATAAATACATCAATAATATTCGGAGAAACCAAAAACATGAGAACAAATACATAATTTTAAATACAAACATAAATACATAATATGTATGATTTTCAAAACGCAATACCTACCTATGTATAAGCTATAATTGTCTATTACTAAGTATTATTTATATTTTATGTAAATTAGGTAATAATAATCTTTTCTTCTATTGCTGAACATCTGCACATGGCACATCAATAAATTAATAATTTAAGTGTAACATTATTACATTAAAATATAGTATAATGTGCAATGATATGTCCATCACAGGTGTTTATATGGTACTTATCTACATTTATTCATGTTGTATTGTATCGATATGACACAATAATACCACAGAATAAATGAAATATATTTAAATATATTTAAATATATTTCATATATTCTGTGATAATACGATCATACAGTGGCGGATGTACGGGTTCAAATGTATCAGTAACATACTGACGAAATTATTGTTTTATAAACCTTACCTATAATCTAACAATGATAAATGATATCGCAGTTTGCAATAAAAAAAAATGTTTTTTCTGCTTAACATTTAAAAAAAAGTTAACTATACATAATTTAGGTGGGTCCCCTAGTATATATATATATATATATGTTAGGAGAGATATTATTGCGATCGTCAAATCCTCCACTGGTTCTATATAGACATTGTATAATTTTCTTGTACCTAATGTAATAAGACCTATTTTAGATTCTGAGCGGAGCGATTTTCTTCAACAATATCTTTTCTGATAGGAAAATGAATCTCATTGGTACTTCAGGGGTCAAAAGTAAAAAATTCTTAATAGTTTTCAAATGCGCAGGGAAAAACAAAAGGAAAAATTAAGAACGACAATTTTTACGTAAAATCGATTTTGGATTTTGGTATAAGTGGTATAACTCTAAACCAATAACTGCAGATACATGAATTTTTCACTGGTTGTTTATAGGTATATTAGCATTTTCTTGAGATGGTAAAATTTTCAAAATATTTTGAATTATTTTGAACTGTTATTACGGACATACTCAGTTTCCTATTTTTTTAGGTTTTTTTCTATGAATGTCAATTAAATTTTATTTGTTGGGTAAAAAAAGCTTGAAAATTTAAAACAAGGATCCTAAATCCTAATATATTGTTACAATGACTCTTGAAAAATATTAAAAATCTAAAGTCACAATTTTTTTTATAAGCATTTAAAGTTCAATTTTTGACATTTATCAAATTTTAAATTTAAAAATATTTTTTTAGTTTAAACTTGATAACATTTTCAACTTTTATGGTTAAGGATTAAAAATTTAAAACAAGGTTCCACGTAAGTATGTTATTTTGTAACTAAAAAATCTCAAAAATATAAATAGTTTTTTTTTTATAGCTATTTTATAATCAAATTTGAACAAAATTAAATATTAAATAACTAAGAATAACGATTTTAGTTATTTTGTTGTAATTTTATAATATTAATTCAACCTACCGGCTTCTGTATTAATAATATGAAATAACGATATAAATATAAAATAAAATATCCACACTGACAAACCGTCTCAGCTTAGAATCGTTTTTCGTATACAATGATATCATATCATTGAATTAAAATTGAATACCATCAATTATACGCAGTGACCCACTCGTAACCTACTGTACCTACAGCAGAGCGACATCCACTTACCCACCCTTTTTAGTATATGATGTCATGATGACTGATCAATAATGAATATATGAAATTATGTGTATTGGGTATACATTATACATATCCCAGTCTCCACGTCTCCAAACATACTATAGAATAGGATTTATTGCGCTTATAAAGTTATAACAGTTAGGTATGTAAAATTATAATTGATCATTATATATCGTCTAGATATAATATAAAATAAATGCCCCTGTTTTATATATACTTGAATATCTCGATAAGTACTCAGCAGATTTTACTGATTTTAGTACAGTCTCTAATGGATTGACTGAGTCTCGGGGAAAGTTTTAATGTATAAGACGTCTAAAAAAGATTTATCGTATTGCCGAAAATAAGAAAAATGTAAATAATAATCTATAAATAAATTGCGGTTCGTTGGTCATTGCATCTCTTGAGAACGACTGGATCGATTTGCTATATTTTATTGTTCGTAATAGTACAAATAGGGTTTTTACGGAAAGAAAAATCGGAAGAGTTGCCTAGAAAATTGGAAAAATATGGGTAAACTGTTGGTACCTAAGTATTCTTTTTTTAACTGACTAAATGATCAACGTAATGTCTAAGCTTTGATGGCAGAAGACTTGTCATTTTCGTGGCACCTTCTTATCCCCATGTAGAGGTGCATTAAAAAAAATTGCATTTTAAGAAGGTGCTCCCACAAGGATTGTGAGATTTACGATAGAAAACTAAAATTATTTTTTATTTTATAAACGGTTGCCATTGATTACATCTTACAGATTATAATAGAATATGAGAAATGTAATAATTAGTATTTTTTTTATGTATATAAATAGTTTGTGCCATTGTTTACTCGGGCAGATGAAGTAAAAGCGCTTGTATCAAATCGTCGCATTTATGGCCTGGAATAAAAATATTATATGTAGATTGTAGGTATATTAAAACAAAATATGAGAGTTGAATGTGTGTAGCTTATATAGGCATCTCCTAAAAAACTACTTGGCGAATAATATGAATATTTCAAATTGTCTTTAGGGCTTGGAGATATTAAGAAAACGTAGAGTTGAATCTGTATTATTTAATGAAGATTGAAAATCAAAAAAAAAAAATACTATAAAAAAAAATAATTGTAATTTAAAATGTATTAAAAAAAACCATTAGGTAAAAATAGTAGGTATACTATATGACTATACAATTTATACATGTTTAAATTCAACACCGTTCTAATAATAACTACTACTATATTATTATTATTATTATTGATAAGATCAATATTCATTATCCAGTCAAAATGTCTCCGCGACGCCTTTTTCTATATCTCCTGCACTTTCCAACCAGTCAAACCACTCACTCCGACAAGTGTTTGAAACATCTTTATGCTACCTGTCAAATATGTAGCGAAAGTTCTTCATATCGTTTTTGTTCCCTCTACTAAATCGCCGAAATCCAATAGTCACCGAATTATCATCTGCCACTATCATAGGTGACCCTCTAATGGCTAAGGCAGTGAGGCCCAACAAAATAAAGATATCAATTATTATTCATGAATGTAAAATACTGATGTATGTTGTACCTATATTATTTAAATATTTTTCGAACAAAATTAAAACATTAAAAATATTAATGAGAAACAAACAGTTATAATACCCTTATGGCTATACCTATGGTTAGTTTCATTTCATTGATTAGGGAAAAGAAAATGAACAACAAACATATTATTTAGTCAACTGCCAGCATATATTATATCATTATAATATTAAATATGAATAAATTGTTAGCAGACATACAATAATAATAATAATTAATACTAAGTAGATATAGCCAGCAGTCTGCACTATAGGACTAGTGGGGCTGAGGGGCACAGTGCCAATAAAAATGCCCGGGACCTAAAATTGTAGATTTATTTAGACAAAAAAGAGAAGTAATGAAATGTAGTGCAGGCTCAAAATTAAAGTACTAATAATTATTTGTACAAGTATAATTTATAAATATATAATAAAAAAAGGGAGTCAAGTGGATGTCGCTCTGCTGTACAGTAGGTTACAAGTAGATCACTGTAGAATGGATGGTATTAAATTTGAATTCAATGATATATCATTGTATACGAAAAACGATTCTGAGCGGAGACGGTATGTCAGTCTAGGATATTTGAAATTATATTGATATTGTTATTTTACGGTAGCTGCTAAGTTGAATTAATTTTATTCATATTATTTAATTATTAACATAAAATTATCAGTGATGCTAGAAAAATATTATAATATATACTTGTACTCGTTAAAATTGATTTTAATATGTAATTTCGTCTAAATTGGAATTTAAAATGTCTATAAAAAATAACTGTGTTTATATATTTTTTAGATTTTTTGGTTGCAGTATGATTTATTTATGAGAATTTTTGTTTTAAATTTTCAACACTTAGTTATAAAAACTGAACATTTTATAATTTTTAATTACAATGATTTATAATTTTCGAGATTTTGACAAATTTTGTCAAAATTCGAACTTTAAATGCTTATAAAAAAAAATCGTGCCTAAGTATTTTTAAAATTTTTCAACTGATGTTGTAACAATATATAAGAAAGCTTGTATTAAATTTTCAGACTTTTGGCCCACCAAATAAAATTTTATTGACAATTATAAAAAAAAAAACTAAAAAAATTGAAAACTAAAAATGTCTGTAAACAGCTCAAAACAAATCAAAATATTTTCAAAATTGAATGGTGTATAGGAAATGAGAATATAAACATTTAGTGAAATTTTCATGCATCTGCAATTATTCGTTTTTGAATTACAACCAAATAAGAAAAACGCTACATGAGAAATCGAGTGAATATCCTATGTTGTAAAATTATGAACTTAAAACACTCATAAAAATTTATTTTTAATTGCTTTTAGATATTTTATTTTTGATAAAAGTAGAAAAACTTACGTTAAATCTTGTGTTAAAATTTAAAACCTTAGATTTAAAAAAAAAAAATTTTTATGAATTTTTAACTCTAAATAATTTTCAAATTTTCGTCATTTTTACGTATTTTGTCAAAATTTCAACTTTGAATGCTTAGAAAAAAAAATTGTGACTACAGATTTTTAATATTTTTCATGTGCCTTTGTAACAATATATTAGGAGCATTCTAATTTTCAAGAATTTTTAACCAATAAATAAAATGTTATTGATTTTTAAAAAAAAAAAAACCAAAAAGATTGGAAATTTAAAATGTCTGTAAACAGCTCAAAATAAGTCAAAATATTTTGAAAACGGTATGGTATATAGAAACTGCTTATATAAACATTCAGTAAAAATTTCATGTATTTACCGTCATTTTTTTTAGACTTACACCAAAAACCAAAATCGATTTTATCGAAAATCAATGTTGCGTAAAAATTCCCGTTTTTTCCTTAATTTTCCATTTGTTTTTCACGGTACTTTTGAAAACTACTGGAAAATGTTTACTTTTGACCCCCAAAGTACCAACTAGATTCACTTTCCTATCAGAAAAGGTACTATTGAAGAAAATCTAAGCACTTTTACTGTCCCAAAACGTGATGACAGACACAAAAAAAATAAAAAATAAAAAAAAAACACACATCATTGTAAAACCAATACATTCATCGCTCCGCTCGAATCTAAAACACACATCATTGTAAAACCAATACATTCATCGCTCCGCTCAGAATCTAAAATTAATGTAATTGGGCCGTGCCCCCCATGAGATGGATAAGTAAATAATAAATAAGTGTACCGCGCATTCACATTTCAGACATATATTTCATAATTCTAATACCTTTTAAATATCTACAATTCTAATAACTGAGATATTAACAATCTGCTATTTTTCTTATAGATTACAAAATTTTTAATACCTTTTTGTTAAATATTTAGGAATATAAACAATTTATTTTAAAAGTTAAAATTTGCTAACCTATTCAATAAAGAATAACAATATGTAATTTGTTTAGTAATACAAATTTATTTTATTTAAATTAAAAAAATTCAATTTATAATAATTTTAATAGTTATAATAATATGAAACATGACAATCCTTTTAATCGAATGTATGACAATAATGTTGGCCAGCCAAATTTTTCACAACCCCTCTATTCTAAGCTGCCAATTTGTTGTATTAATTACAAAAATGTTGCATGACTAGATGTAAAAAACTAAATAATAGAGATTCATGTACTTTGTTCTTATATAAAATTATTTTTGAGCAAAATAATAGATAAAAAAAAAAATCTACAATAAGCCTAATGTTAAAAGTGCAATGAACAAAATAAAAATTAATGAGAATTAATTTAAAATATAAAAAGGCACTACATTGTCATCCGAGGAAGACTGTTTATTAATTTTGTACTGTTTATAATAATATTATAGTCATGCGTGGCAATGGAAAAGTAAAATGCTTATTTTTTCAAAAGTATAAAATTAACCGTTAAAACATATCTTTGGTAAACAACAATATTTAACTAAATGGCACTGATTTTGGTCTTGGTTTTAAAGCTAACATATAAAATCATGCCAAATAGATTTGAATATATGATTCGAAAATTAAAAAATTAAAAAATGAAGAATGAAGTGTCTGAACAACCTTTTAAAACTTTTATACAGAGGTAGGAATACAGCTGTTTTCTTCAGTCTGCCGTACTAAGCTATAGTGCATTTCCTTTGCTGGTGTTTGAGTGGTACTGGTCGTAAAACAGCTCTTACAGCTTCATCAAATACCTTTAGGATTCACAAGAATAATTTTAATATCGTACAATAATTAGGTTCATCAGAAACCACAAATTATTTCACTTACCAATTTTAATCCTCTTTGAGTCAATGCAGAACATTCGAGATACTTTACAGCTCTTATTTTATTGGCCAACTTTTGTCCCTGTTCACGTTTGATTGGGGACAGTCCTTGTTCAGACAAAACATTTAATGTTTCTTTGTCTTCTCTTAAATCTATTTTCGTACCAACTAAAATCATAGGAGCATCTGGACAGTGATGTTTAATTTCCGGATACCATTTGGAAACCACATTTTCAAATGAAGATGGACTAGCAACACTAAAGCAGACCAAAAATACATCAGTCTGAAAAAAAAAATTAAAATAACAATTGTGATAGTCATTAAGCTAAATAACAAATGTTAACCTGTGGATAGGAAAGTGGTCTTAGACGGTCGTAATCTTCTTGGCCAGCCGTATCCCATAGACCAAGACTGACAGGAATACTGTCTACCACCATGGGTGCAGAGTAGTTATCAAATCTATTGAATGACAATCGATACTCAATAATATTGTTTAGCCTGTTGTTTTTAATTGTTTGACAGTTTAACACTTACACAGTAGGTACGTATTCTCCTGGAAAGCTGTCTGTAGTATACGATATTAACATACAAGTCTTGCCCACTGTACCATCACCGACAACCACACACTTGATTGGTCGTCCTGCTGACATATTTTGATTTTGAATTTGTTTATTTTATTTTCTAAGTTGTCTGTTAAAAATTCCAATGCACAATCTGTTTGTATTTCAAACTGGAATATATTATATACATTTGAAATTCCGAGAACTCGCCGTATAAAAGCCAGCACTTAACAACACTTTATCGGTTTAACAGCTACTAAATATAATAGGCACGACCCATGTCAATTACTTTTAATTAGTTTAATGATTAACAAATAAAAAAATAAATTAAAAAATTTACTTGCTATTATCATTTGTTATTTTATTTATCAACATTGGTAGGCAGTTATCATTGTACAATTGGCCATTGGTTTGAGGTTACATAGATACAACTTTACTACGGCCCTACCATAACACACAGGCGGACATGGTCCTACGGCCTACATCAGCAGCTGTCGATGTATTTATTATTATGGCGAGACACGAAAATACGAATTACGAAATACGAATTATTCAAGTTATTATAGATATTATAAATTATTGGTATTTATATTCGATATGTATAACTAAAGAGGAAGTGGACACCCCGCTGTGACCTACGTCCTACATAATAATGTTATATTATTCGGCAATTATTTTCGTGAAATCTGTGGTAAGGACTAAGAACCAAGAAGCGTATATTATTATAGGTACCGATTAGTTTTTCTACGCCTAATTTATATCCTTCGTGAAATTTAGAATCAACAATCATAGATACCTAAATAGATTACTTGACTAAAATATAAAAATTAGGTACATTCAATAAACAAAAAACTATAGGGAAGTCGCTCTGCTGTTGTAGGTGATGTTAGTACTTAGTAGGTGTATAGCGTATAGTGTTTACCTCGCATCGAGTAAGTCACTGTATGTCAGTATATATGTGTTTAGTTACATTTTTTTTTCTTTGAGAAATACGGTAGGTAGTTGGACTAATTTTGGCTAAACATCAATCGGCAATCTCATATATACAACATAATAATAATAATATTACTAAAACCAGGATCAAGATAAATTTCAATTTTGGGCCCGTGGCCAAATAATATTAGTATGACCTATATGGCTATATCCGTTGCCACCCTGCCCTCACTACCACCCCTTAATATGCGCTTACCTCTTACTAACTTGTATAAGATAACACCCGCATGTGGCCGTGTACCTACCATAGAACGGTGGAAAAAGGTTTAAGGTAAAAATACTAAATAGATTAAAATTAGTCTAAAAATATTGAAATTTTTAATGTGCAATGAACCAATCTATATTTTTTATTGACAGTATATCGGTATCTAATATGATTAAAGATATATATTAAGTATATCATTAATCGTAGTACCTAATTAAAAAAAATGTACAATATTCGAAAATGTATCTTGGCTATTAATAGCTCAAAAAGTGACAAAGTATAATACTATGTATTGAAAATGCTATTATAAATATTTGTGGGAAATTTCAAGTTTCTACGTTCATGAGTTTTTAAGTTACACTAAAAAATAAAATCGATTTTGTTAAAAATTGGTTTTGCTTGAAAATTCCCATTTTTTCTTCATTTTGTTTTTGTTTTTCACGTCACTTTCAAAAACTCCTGATTACTCCTATAGATTCACTTTTCTTTCATAAAATATTCTGATGTCAAAAATCGAAGCATTTTACAACCCAAAATGTTGATGATAGACAGAAAAAAAAATATACATCATTGTAAAACAATGCAATCTTCGATATATGCTCAGAATTTAAAATTGATTCAGATCTATTTTATCTAGTTATTTTTAGCACTGCATTTTTCCGGTCAGTCAAGAATGTAACCATTTAGTTTTACATTTTTTTGTAAAGTAAAAAACTGATAATAAATCTTCTAATAAATGTTCAATTCTTAGTTCTTTAAATTGAAAATTTAATGAAGCTTTAACACTATACCAACCTACTAAATAATTTATATATTTTCGTGATTTTGTTAAGCTTCGCATAAAATTTCACCCTACATGTAAAATACTTTCCGTGTAGCAGACAGCAGTGATACATTAATATAGCCCTCGTTAAATATTTTACTGCCTTCCACACGCCTCTCGAACAATTAGCATTATGTTAGAGTGTTAGACATCTATCTATAATTGATATTTATTTAGTACATAATTTATAGAAAGTAAAATAAAAGAGTTATACTCGTAAGTTGCTTTTAAAGCAATTCAAAAATATATACTTCATAGATGTCCCGTGGACATCTTATGATGTGCAGAGAACAGCCTATAATGTGCCAAACCTGCGTAGAACCTCTTAAAGTTAAGCATCTCCTATAGTCAAGTGTAATACTGCGTCTAAACCAGAAAAAGCTTGGAAATGTTTGACAACTTCTTCGAAGCCCTTAGCCCAATCCAAGACAACAACAACAAAATCATCACATTTCTTAAACTTATTGATGTAATGATATATGTACAACTTAATCTAAGAAAAAAGAAAACCATAATTGCAGTATTTATATGTATCTAATTCTAATATTTATTTTGTTATAAGCTAATAATCTATAGTTGATGCTGTACCTACCATGACTAAAAAAAAAATTAATTATATTTGCTAATTTTAACATAAATATGTTTTTGAACTAAATACAACATTTTTTTTTTTCGTCTGTAATCACTAGAATTGTCAATTTTAGTAACATATTCAAAATTATTAATCGTCAAAATTGAAAAATTGTCCATTTATTATAATTTGATATAGTGACATTTTCAAAATATTTAGATTAACTTTAAGTTATTTATAATACCACAAGCCTTATAATATATATTATCATTCTACGGTAAGTACATCGGTGTTGACTTAAGACGTCCGGTGCACGGTGCTAATGTAATTTTGTCTACAAAAGTACGCTCTACGGGAATAATAATCCTGTTCTGTAGAATCAATCAAATTTGATAACTAAATACTAATAGAGGGTACTATTCCACAGGCCATATTTAACCCATTCTTAAATATTTTAATTTCAAACTTTACTATAAGATATTTTTACAAATTATATTATATATCATTATTTGAAATAAAAAAAATAATCGAAATTCGATGCTGCCCGTAAGAAGTTTTCTTCTGTCAGATAAAAAATTAGTTATCAAAATCCGACTATTCTACAAGGCCTGGGAACTATTCGATGGATATCGGGCAGAATATTAGAATGAAGGTGGCAACTAAAATATAAAATACAATTTTCATGTTTTTTAGAATTGCGGAAAATTTTAAGAACCATCACAACTTCACAACGCCGGTTTTAGTATACAATTTAATTTATCACAAGGCGTTTTGGACGCAATCGAACTTGCGGAAATACGTCATTCTTGATATTGGCCCGATAGTGACTTAAATTCATGAAACGCTCAACCCTGGTAGGTTAACTATAAAAGTGATGGTACGTTTGGTTAGTTATGATGAGGTTTTAAATATTAGAGGAGCTTATTGAGACAAAAAAATTATAAGTAAAGAAACTTTGATAAGATATCCTTAAGTTTTTTTAAACTTTTAGAAATGTATAATAGATATCACAAACAATTCTTAAAAATAAAATGTTAATTTCATACAAATATTTACTATATTACTATTTCAAATAATTACATTATCATTATATTTGTAGTACATACTGTTTAGTCTACATCCAGATTTAAAAATTTTTAACAGTACATAAAAAAATATTTGTATAATATTGAATATAAATATTATACAAATATTTTTTTCCTATTACTTAACAGGAAATATTATTCTTTTTTATGTTTCTTATAAAAAAAACTTACTTACTGTATTGTGTAATTGTATTATATCATTGATCATTATATATTATTCAATTAACAATGTATGATTGATTTATAAATAATGTTTATTTATTATGAAGTTAAATAAAATACAACATACTTTACAATTTAAACTTAAATGTTAAATATAACAGGCGTAAATAACAAGTATGAAAATATACATTTTTATTAAATAATTAAAGCGCAATAAGCTCACTATAAAATTAGTACATAATTATTTAAAAGACAAAATTAAAATTAAAAAAATAATTATTATATAATGCATATTAATTATTTATTTGTATATTATATTTGTGCATGATTATTTTATAAGTTAGTAAATAATACAAACACTTTATAAAGGAATGTTATAACTCAGTTTGGTGTACACAAACAATATTTAATTTTAATTTTTAAAAATTTACATTTTTAGTCAAGTGTGAATATTCTAGCAGATATATCGCTAACCATCCAATTAATGCCTTCCAACAAGTTTTCTCCAGTATATGCACTACAATGTATTATTTTCCAATGGTGAGTTTTAATTCGATCTAATTGCAACACCTAAATTTAAATAAAAGAACGTAATACATATTATTACATCTTGATTAATTACCTATTTTGAATGTATTATTTTACAAATTTTTTGAGTTACATTTCTAAAATATACCTCTTTTATTTCTTCTGATGATAAAGCACCTGGTAAATCTTGTTTATTTGCAAATATCAATAATGTAGCTCCAGCCAATCTCTGAAAATATATGGCTTATAAATCCGATAAATCTATAAATGTATTCATTCATATTTAAAGATAGCTTATCAATGGTGAAGTCAGGAAAGCATTATGGTAAAATATCATACAATATTTAATTTATTACTAATCAAGGGGTTTGGGTACCAATATTTGTTGTCTTTATCTTTTATACGTGTAACATTGTAAAAATGACTTATTTAGCTTACATTAGAATGATTAATAGATTCTACAAATTTGTTACCTAGTATATTTGAGATGGTCAGACTACTTTTTTGAATTTCACTTCCTAATCACCAACTTTTTGAAATTGTTATTTATCATTTAAATAATAACTAAAATGAAATTGAAAAAATGACCAAATTAATCTCATACACACTTAATACTAATTTCAAACCGGTTATTATAATTTTTATCGGTTTACTACATCAATCATTCTAAAGAAAGTAAAATTAGTACTTTTTACTATGTTTCATTTTAAGTGTGAAGACAGGACAACAAGTATCAATACCCAATCATCTTAATGATACATTTTTTTTTACCGATTTACTGATATTTTAGGAGATGCTACCAAAATCCACTGCTAAGCATATTCCCTGTAGCTTATATTTTAAAATACCTCTTCTTCAATTAAACTATGCAATTCAGTAGTACAATCACTCAGTCTTCTTTTGTCAGCACTGTCAACAACCCATATAAGGCCATCAGTACTTTCAAAATAATTACGCCAATATGATCGCAATGACTTTTGACCACCAACATCCCACACATTTAGTTTATAACTAAAAAAAAAGTAAAATACATATATAATTTTAATACCTACAGAAATTTACTATTTAGTGAAAACTACTTCTTTATGATTCATTACCCGATTAGCAGTAGTGTATTTGGAAATATTGTGCCCCAACCCAAAAGGGCCAAGGCACACAATGAAGTGGCATCCCATTTTCATTAAAATTTAACATAGACATAAAGGTGTCAGAAGAGTAGTTGATATAGTCAGGTAGCTCACACAATACCATAAATAATCCTCCGATAATTGTTCAAATTTTAACGCCTCAAAACGAGTGTTACTATAAATTTGTTTATAAGTTTATAAGACTTAAGCTCCTCAACATTTTGAGTACCTAGCTACTAGTTGAGTCCTGTATTAAAATCTTCTCCTTAATTGTGGCCTAGGTCATATTTTTAGCTTATGTAATCTTATATTATACTTATACTTGGGACACAATTACACAACTAGTACGTAAACAAAATTTTACTTTTGAAACTCACTTTATATGTTTTATTTTTATGAATATTTTTCTAATTGGTACATATTAAAATATAAAAATAAAATGTATAATTGATATTAGATACTTTGTACATCGAGTACTGGAGCTCCCTATATGGGCATAGTTTAGCACTTGGGGCAATTGCTCTCTTAAATACACCACTGCTGAAAAGTATACTAAAATTTCCTTCCCTAGAAGTTTGGGACTAAAGAATTTAATGTACAATACTAGTTATTTAATTAATTACCTTTTATGATCTAATGTTTTAATGTTAAAACCCAATGTTGGTTCAATTGTATTAGTTGGCTCTCCATTATATTTTTTTAATATAGTTGTTTTTCCAGCATTATCCAAACCTCTGATTAAGTAAGGATATTAAGAATAAATAAACAATATTTAACTTTCTAAATATTACATAATTTACTAAATTGTAATTACCTACTACAACCTATATCAATTATTATGATTTATGAACAAACACAAAACTAGCGGACTTCTTACATATTATTAGTTACTTATGTAATAATAATATTCAATAAATTAGTAAATTCAGTTTATTCTATGGCATAATTAATGATCATAGTAGGTAGTAATTAATAAATAATAATACACATGTTTTTTTGAAAAAGGATACAAAATTAAGATTCTCATCTCCTTCTCCTTCTGTTTCATCTTCTTCAGAACTGTCATCAATCCCATTTTGTAAGAAACAATGAAATATGTTTATAGCTCAATATGTTTGAATATTAATCTATATGGTACTTAACAACTTTATTAATTTACACATGCATACGTCACTTGTTATTTTAAGTATTTTTATAGTTTATAGCCTAAAGGTGTATGATTGATGTGATTGTGCCTTTGGAAAATTTGAAAATAGATTAAAGAGCTTTCGCCTGCAGCCACCGCCTAGCCGTTGTCCGCACACACCAATTGTAATTGTAGTTATCTAGATAATAAACACAGATCTGTGAATCTGTGATATAAATAATATTGTCCAAGATTTCAAGGTGGATTGTTATTGTTATTATATTATTATCCGTATCTGTGATGTAAACATAGTACCATCATAATAATAATTATTATATTCTGTGGTACACTCTGGTACCACCATAGTAAAATGTAACTCTGCTTACCAGGATTTTGTTTTGACCACAGATAATATTTATTTTTTTATTGTTATCTATATTATCTTATAATTTTACAGCTGCTATAGTTGATAAGATCTTGTAAATTTCTGTTTTAAAAATGAATCGATCGCGGACCGCGGTAGCTGTGAACAGTGTTAAATATGAATTTTGAAACTCTTAAAGTATACAACTATTGTTTTAAGTGTCAATATTATATTTTTTTCACATAGGCCTATCGGGTTTATTTAAGTGATCGTATTTACGTACTTTTTTAAAAATTATATGTCTAAAATTATTTGATTTATATTTTTCTGGTATGGACCGATTTGAATATGCTAAGCCTGATCCAGCAGAGACCGTTCTATGGCGTCATAGCAATATCACTTTGTATGATGGCAATTACAAAACTTCGTTTCACCGTGGTAACATCATTTTAACTGCCACTCGTCTTTTCTGGATGTCTGGTGATGCGTGGTTGTCTTTACAACTCCGGTATATAGTGTACATTGAATCTACAGTTACCGAAACTTTATTTGGTTCAAAAACTAAAACAATTCTTATTCATTTATTACCCTCTGATAATAAAAATCCAGGCCCTGTTTCTTGTGCCAAAGGCGAGTACATCAAACTTGATTTTAAGGACAAAATCCCCGATGGGTTTTTTGATGTATTTCAGAAAACTGTTGGAGAAAAAAAGTGGTTAGTTAGCAAGGTTACCCATCAAATTAGAACAGGAATCGGAGGGATTGAAAAAAATATTTATGAAAAACAGAAAGCATCTGATACTAGTATAACAGATGCTTTTAAAGACTTAGACAGACTTATGATCACAGCTAAAGATATGGTATCATTAAGTAAAAATATTTCTGAAAAAATTAAAGAAAAACAAGGGGCTATTAGTGATGATGAAACTGTGCGCTTCAAGTCATACCTTTTAGGTCTTGGTGTTGATGACCCAGTTACTAGATCATCATTTACTGATTCAAATGCATATTATACCACACTCTGTAAAGAAATAATCAAAATTATTCAAGTTTCATTAGAAGAAGTTGGTGGTACAATGGCTCTTGCAGAGGTTTATTGTCGGGTAAATAGAGCTAGAGGATTAGATCTTTTATCACCTGAAGATTTAATGCATGCTTGTTACATGATGAATACTGACCAATCATCACCTATAAAACTAAGAAAATTTGATAGCGGAGTATTAGCTTTACAATCATCTTTATGTGATGAGTCTGTTGTATTGAAAAAAACTGTTGAAGCATTACAAGAAAGTGGATCATTAAGTGCACAAGAACTGTCAACGTTAATTGGAGTACCAGTTGTATTAGCTAAGGAGTATTTGTTATCTGCCGAAAAACATGGGAAGTCATGTCGAGATGAAAGTATAGAAGGTCTAAGATTTTATCTAAATAAATTTATAGATGAATACATGTAATATAAGAATTTCAAAATGTTGTTGATCAAAAACATTATATATTTTTAATAAAACCCTATGAAAAAATATATTTTTCAATGTTAAATACAATTAGTTTATAACTAAATATTTATACTCAATATGAACAACCTGATAATATGTAAAAAAAAATGAGACTGTTTGTTAAAATATACAATTAATAGAGAATAGTTATAGTTAATAAATAGTAATGTTTAGTATTTTATTATATTTTTATTAATTTTTGATTTAAAGAAATTGTTAAATATATACATGTAGAATAATTATACTTTACAGTTGAAAATATTACTTAATATTATTTTTAGTATTTATTAATTGAGTTACAATTTTAAATGTATTAATGATAAACTATATTATATTATTGACTTAGTCATCAAATTTTACAATATTAATTTGCTCACAAATTAAAAACATTTTATTATTAAAATTATTATTATTTTATTATTTATGTAATAAATAAAAATTATTACGTAATATATGAATGAATATTTTTTACTTTATTTTTGAGTATTATATTACCGAAACCTAATACTTATTAATTTGTCACCAACAAGTAATTGATCTATATTATTTTCATGATGATAAGTTTTCTGAAATTATATATTTTATACCTAATGTAGTAATGTAAAGAAGTGTTACATTATGTAATAGTATTATACATTCAGGCTATGACTTGTACTGTTTATTATAGCTTGTAAAGCCAACTAGTAAATGTAAAACATAATTTTAGAATTATTATAGAAAGAACATTAAAAATCTATAACAAAATGGACAGAAAAGTACAACCAAAATTAATTTACTTTTTAATTTACAATTATATTAATATAATATATTTTGATATTTTGTTGTATTGTATTTTCATTGTTAGACTACTAGTAATGAAGCTCTATACTCACCAAGCAAATGGTGTAAACGGATGGATCCAGATATAGTGGTCAATAAACATATTGAAATAGTTCAATTAAGTAAGTAAGAGTGTATGACTAAGCATTAATGAACAAATATAAAAATAAACATATATTATTTATAAAAACAGATGTTTATGTAACTTCAATATTTTTAGTCAGTGAACAAATTAAGAAATCCAAATATTGTAGTAAAACAAATATCAGATATGGATCTGGTGACCAACAGCTGTTAGACGTTTATGAAGATGGACTGACTTCTTCGGATTATACTTTTGTGTACATTCATGGAGGATATTGGCAAGAATTAAACAAAGACATTTCTGCCTACTGTGTAGAACCATTAGTAAATGCTGGGATTCGAGTTGTTGTACCTGGTTATGACCTCGCACCAAAAGGTACATTTTATTATGCTCTCATTTAATCCAGAAAAAAATAAATAGGTAAAATGGTAACTGCTCTGCTGTACATTAGAATTTGAGTGTACTTAGTCATAGTAATGATACAAGTGAGTCACTAATGGAAATGTCGAATTTGAATTCAATGATAAATCATTGCATATGAAAAACCATTCTAAGCGAAGTCAGTCTATATTACTAAATATGTTTGATTAAAGCATGAAGCACTTTTAACTTCCAAGTGCTGAATACACACAAAATAAATCTCATTATAAAATTAATACATTTATCGCTCTGCTCAGTTTAGGTTCAGGTAGAATCTAAAAATGTGAAATCAGTTACTAATCTAATGTACCTAAATAATAATTCTTTTTTTTTAGTAACTCTGTTTAATATAGTTGAAGAAATCCATCAACTATTATCATATTTAAAGGATTCTTTAAAATATAAGTAAGATAACCTAATTATATTGCACTGACTATAACGTACCTATTAAATTAAGCACAATTTAACTATAATTATTGATTTAAATTACTAGTTGACAGTGGCGCCATTTGAGTTTTTTAATAGGGGTGCCAAAATTTAAGCAGGCCAATTTTATTTTTCATGGGGCCACTTTTTCTTTATATTAGTGAATACATACATACTATATCTTTTGCGAGACACCGATTCGTAGCTAAAAACTATTTTTTATTATACCTACCAACGAAAAAAAGTCATCATGCATACCAATAATACGCATCTACAAATAATAATATGCTTTACCTAATTTACCTCCATACACAATAATAATTTATTATATATTTATATTTTATATGTATTAAAGTATTCATAACAAATAATATATTTTAATTTTTAGGCATAGGCCATCACCTATAGGCGTAATTGTAAATTTTAAACCAGGCCAATTAGAGACAGAAAACAAATAGGGGTGCCAAGGTACACCCAGCACCCCCCCAAATGGCGCCCCTGCTAGTTGATAGTAATTTAAATTAGATAAATATTTGTATTATTTTAATATATTTATATAGTATAATAGGTGCATAATAAACATATAGTATTATTTTTGAAATTAGAAATATTTGGTTGGGAGGACATTCAGCAGGTGCTCATTTAGCTGCATCTATGATACATCCGGAAGTAAATGAAAACATTGGTGTTAAAGGATTTATACTCATCAGCGGTGTATTTGATCTTAAACCATTATTGGAGACTTCTATAAATAAACCTCTGAAGTTGAACAAGTAAAATTAAAATATTTTTTTAAATTTAAATGAGCAGTACAAATAATATGTAATTTATCGTAAAAAAACACAATTTTAGCTTTGTAAACTTCTGTTAACTTGGGGAGATAGTGTCTTGGAGAACATTAAAATAGATAATAATTAAGTAGGTATATTCCTACAATTGTATTATGACATTAGCAATTTAATAGGGATTATTTTTAAAAATATGTCCTTTATTGTGTTATTAGCTGTTATTCCTTTAATATATATTAATCCGGCACTTTATTAAGCGCTGTCTTATTAATAAATAATATTCTTTGTAAAATAAGAAACCAATGTTGTTATTTATAAATATAATCATATTTAAAGAGTTTATTGGTTTTCAGGAACACTTGTCTAGAACTAAGTCCACTGAATAATCTATATGGACTTGATTTTACACATATAACGGCTGAGAATTGTATAAAAATTCTTGTAGTTTATGGAGAAAATGATTCTCCAGCTTTCCATTTCCAATCAAAACAGTTTGCCAAAGTAAGTTATTTTATCTTACACTTTGCTTATAATTGTTATATTTTTATTTTAATACTAGCTAGTGCTTACTAGAACTAATAAACAAATTATAATTACTTATACCTTCATTTGAGAGTAGGTAGGTAGGTACTGCTTAAAGTAAAATAAGTAAATATAAATAAGTTAAAAAACATACCTAATAATAACTAAAGTAAATATTAAATAACAATAAACTAATAACATGTTTGATGCTGCATGTCCACAAACTAGTATATAACATGTATAGGTAACTATATTTTTTTTATGTATTATAGTTGCTGGAAAAACTTGGTTTAGATGTTACAGAAGAAAAAATACATGAAGTAGATCATTATGACATTGTAGAGAATCTTTCAAGTATAGACTATTCTCTGACAAAAAGAATTATTAGTTTTATTACTAACTGAATGTTGCCATACAGAAAATTAGCATTATTATTTACTATATATTATTATGTACCTATTTATGTATACTTAACACAAATATATTATACTCATGACTCTCAATAATCTAAAATAATGAACTGTATAAGACATTAAAATGTATTAATATTCAATATGATATATTATCTATGTGTATAATGTATATGATAGTTTAATCCAAAAAATGTATATTGTAATCATAATAAAAGTAGGTATTTATAGTATTAATATCTATATAATATATAAATACTTTTGGTATTTTACTTTTTAATTAAATATTTGTTAATAATTTTAAATTGTGTTTACTATTTAGTATAATTATTTTAAAACTATAACTAAACCTCACAGATACACAGATACAGAGTCAAATATGTAGACATAATATGTGTATCTACTCTATATCTTATGCATTTAATAGTTAATACCTATATAAAATACTGCTTAATATAGCCGGTATATATTTTAATTAATGGTATAGGTATTGCTAACCATGTTAAAATTCAAAAGTAAAAAAAAACCATTAAATCGGAGTTTGTCACTGTCAGTAATGTTAGGTGGTAGTGTGGTACTATAGGTACCTACTTGAAACTAGCGCAGTGAAAAAACCATTTTAAATACTAATTGTATAAATATTATAACATACACACATTTTTATATTGTCGAAACAACAGATGGTTGTCGTCACTCAATGTGTCACTTTTTTTCTGATAATTTTCAGATGCGTTAGTAATTTGGTTTTGGCGAGTCTCAGAATCTGTAAAAGTTGAACTAAATTTAAAAAATGTTATGTCATAAGTCATAACTCATAAGATAACTGATAAAATATATAATTATAACGAAGAAAAACAAAATAAGTGTCACCAGTGTTAGACAAACACTTGGGTATATTATTACCTATTAAAGATTAAACCCATATAATAGTATACTAATATTTTTTACATAATATTATTAAATTATTTATGTATTATATTTTTTAAGCAATTAACTAAATAAAAAAAAAAAAGTAGATACACTAAGTAGAAATGAAGGTTATTTTATTTAATGCATAAAAAAATAAATAAAAACTTACAGTTTACAAGATTATCAAATAATTCAAATAAATAGATGTGTTTTTCAATTGAATTGTACAACAATACAATACGTCATTTTACTATACCTACTATAACTTAAGAAGTGATTAAATAATAATTAATAATATTGTAATTTATAACTATAATAAAAAAAAAATAATAAGTAAATAAGTGCAATGTGTATAAGCTGTGATTATAGAATTTAGGAGATGATAAAATATTTATTACAACAAATTAATGTAAATTATATTCATAATGAATAGGTAAGTACGCTGAAACTATTGTAGGTATGAAAGGATTCGGACAGGAATTTTCGTTTATAATTAATCATTGTACATTAATGTTGTAAATTATAACATGCGTTATTTGTATGTTAATATAAAATAAACGTAAAACGTTATGGAGATAAAAGTTTGTGCACATTCTTTCTATACTTATTATTATAAATATTTGTGTATATATTATATAATCAATTAAAATTAAAATTAATAATAAAAAAACCATATGACTAGGGAACGCCATATTTTCCAGTAATGTGATCTAGTATTACCGACAACTTTTGAGACTTGCGTATATTCTGAAATATATAAAATAATTCATTTAATGATCATGAATGGCATATTATATAGATTATAGTCAGGTGGAAATTTAAAATTATGTACATATTACTTTGTGTTATTAGATATTCTGATCTAATAGTCTGATAACTAGCATAGTATTTTAAGTATTTTCATCATTTTACTTTGGTAACTACCTATTTAGGTACCAAATACGATGTATAAAAAGGAAGAACAAGGCTAAAAGCACTAACTCCGATACTGTATTTTAGAGCATATAAGTACTGATTTTAAAACGGGTTTTCTAATCGACTGATACAGGACCAAGAATACTCAAGAATACTCGCCCCCTTTTTTCTTCAATAATGCAGTTTTTCAAAATCTGATTTTTAGAAATTTTAATGACGGAAGTACCTATTCAACGTAAGAGATTCATTATTTCTGAAAATATTTCGTTCAATTAATTTTTGGTCTTTACAAAACATCATTTTTACTATTTTTATCATTATACATTTTTTACGTTTTTACTCTTATTGTAATGACAATACATACATTTTTAATTTCCAGATGCAGAATATTTATTGTTCTTGAATAAGGAATTAAAAATGCATGTTGTCTTTAAAAAGTTATAACAATAAAAAATATATTTGTAAGAACATTTTTGTTTTTCAACTACTTAAGTTTATGTAAAAAATATATTTAAAAAACTACAATATAGCTTTTAAAATAATGAGTGCCTTACGTAAGTTACATTAAATAAATCCGATATACTTAAGGTCCATATAGGTATTTTCAAATTCTTGCAAACATTTTTACTACTTAAGGAGTGACCAGTGTCCTGTGGATATAATATTATTGTTTATCATTATAACACACACACAGTGGTGCAACAAGTGGGGGATATTGGGTGCTAATTACTATTATATGGTAACTATTAGTAGTTAAACCGGGACACAAGAGTACCTGACATTTCACGTCAGTGAATTTATTTTAAAGAAATAAAATAATAATTTTTCAATTTATCTAAAGTTATGACATATAATAGGGACCTATTTTTACGTCATCATAATTAATATCCAAAGATAAGTATACCTACCTATTATATGGTCGAGAGGAAAGACGTAAATTCACAGATTTCAGATTATATTTAATTGTATGTTTATTATTTGAGTACATATATTAAAATATTAAATAGTCACAACATTTCGAAATATTACAACCCATGAACTAGGTATACATCAATTTACGTCATTCCTCCGTAGTACATACAAACCAAATTACATAAATATAAGTCTTTACTAATTAAAGGGTTAGTATTTATTCCATCGTAAAAAATAGATTATTTATAATATACAAAATATTTTGATAAATTACCCATACAAAAGGTTAAAAATTAAATTAAAATGTTTAGCTAATGAACTGATTATTACAGAACTTTCTAATATTTTGACTTTTTGAATTAAAAAATCGGGTATTTTTCCAAATAAGAATAGGTCCTAATCTGGTACAAAACTCTTATGATTTTTTCGGGTCGTAAGAAATATTTATAATAAAAATATATATTTTATTTTCATAAGTACATACCTATTTATATACGATATACTTAGGTAATATTACATAATTTATTTATTAACAAAGATTTAATTGATATTGGCCATAGTAAGCTACTAGTAAGTCCGGGGCCCCGATAGTACTATCTATATTGGATATTGAATATTATTATATATTACCTATACCATTATAATATTTATAGGTAGGTAATACTTTTATAATTTTATCAAGAATTATTGATATAAAGAAAATCAATTTCAAAATTTTAATCGTATTAAAAAACACTAAATTGTATAATATTATACGGTTATTTATATTATTTAAATAATTTTTTAGAATTATAAATAATTACTATAACTATTACCTAGGTAACTATGTAGTTAACTTAAATGTGTATTTTATATGAGATACTTTTAAAAAAATATAATATTTTACACTACTTATAAGCACTTTTTATCGTTTTATAAAATAACATATTTGAGGGCCCTTCTGAATTAATGAATCCGGGGCCCTTTCAGTACCAGACCGACACTGCCAGTAATATTTGAAGTTCTAAAATTATCATTACGATATAAGAAAACGGGTGTAATAACAAATTTATAACAAATTAAATGATTTTATAATTTTATTTTAGTTTTAATATTTTGTAGGTATAAATTATTGAATCTTATTTCAGGGATATTTTTGATAACCACGACTATAATCCTGTCTGCAAATTGAATTCAACTAGGTACTGCCTATAGTTTATATTATTATATATAGTGTATACTTAATATCTAAATATAACTAAGAATTATTTGTTCAAAAAAATGATTTAATAATTTAAATAAAAGATTGAATAATAACAAACCGATAATATATTCATCGGACGTAGGTTAAACAAATTAAACATAATAATATATTTACGTACTTATATATTGAATTAATTTTCATACCTTGAATAAATTGCATTATTAAGCACGGACCGATTGCATACGGTTTATTTGTTTTTGCAGTTTTACGTAAGTAATTTCGAGTTTTTGCTTCTTCTTGGCGATTTCCATTTCTTGTTCCTTTTTCTTTAATCTGCTAGTCTTGGCCGCCTCGTTGTTCTTTTGCCGTTTTATGTAGTAGTCTTGCATGCTATTGTTGTTATTATTGCTGGACGAATTCTTCGACGAGTTCATGGTGGTGTAAACGGATAGTGCGAATAATTAACGAATAAAAAAAAAAAACGTACAATAATTTATCGGCCGGATTCGCGGTGTGAAAATAAAAAAAATAGACGGAAAAAAGTCTGTTGGTGAAATTACCGTCGTCAGAAAATTCGACTAGGAACGAATAACTGTCCAGTACTGCACACGGCCGATGTCCATGTAATAATAATATAATATCGTCGGACTGGCGAGCTACCACCGATGAGGTAGAGGACAGCAGCGCACCAACAGAAGACCCGTATAATGGTCACGTCGCACAGGAAATAATATACTTATCGACGTGTGTCTTTTTGTTAAACATATTATATTATTATATTATTGTATACTGCAAAATGTTCACGCTAATGAGAAACTAATAGCTTTGCTCCCTTTAACGTCGCCCCACCTCAAACCCACTCGTGGATCCTGTTTAGGTACCTATAATGTATTCGCATGTGCGAGCCGTGGGAGATATTATTTGGACAGTTAGCATTTCCGTGTCCATTTACCGTCGGGCCGGCGTAATTGTTGGTATTTGTATGCCGTTGCCCATTAACGATCTAAAAAGGCGTTCACAATAATAATATAGCATTTAAGAAGGTAGCATTAATACATAGGTAAGGTACCTTTAACTGCTGCTGCGGCTGCCCAACAATGCGATTTGCACATTACTGTTTGAATTGTATTTTGACGAGACCGGAAGCCTGATAATTCGGAATACTGTACATCATTAAATAGCCATTTAATAAAAATACATTATTTAGTTAATAGTTATTCGGAGACATTGTGTCGTTTAAAGCTAATAATAATGGAATATATAGGTTTTATAAGCTACCCATTATATACCTACTACGCGTGCATCCGTTAATTTGAGATAATTTAATATAACACAATATCGTATTCTGTGAGAATATAATATATTATGTTAACTATTTAATAATTACAATTTACAATTATTACTTACTGCGTACTAAATCTTACTTCTGTAGACTTCTGCGCCCAATGTTAGAGAAATTTAGTACAAATTAAAATGTTTCGGTAAGTTTATAACATATTATAACATAATATATAATAATAGATATATTTTTATTTAGATGCAAATCGACGAATAAAAGAAAACATTTATTTAAAACAGTGTGCTTTTCATCTAAAACAAATTAAGTAGGTAGGTACTAAATGTTATATATTTATTTATTGTGTTAAACATAAGTGTTGGATTTTTTCTTTCTATTTTAATTTTTTTAGTTCGTATTCAACTCTTTTTTGTGCATTAATTATACATAGGTAGTTGAGAAATGATTTGGTTTTTTGGTTCATTTGAACACAACCTACATAAGTACGGCAATCAATCAAAAAGTTTGTGGTATACGCCGATTTGTGTTAAAAAAATTCGAAAGTAAAAATTATTATTTTAAACTCATATTTTTAAAAATACTGTGCAAATTCAATAGGACGTAGCTTGCAGGCGTGAGTTCTATGGTGCTGTGGCACCCTCGTGGAATATTGCTTCCTGGAAAACAAAATATACTCTACACAACATGTATTTTTCAGTAGGCTAGAGATATTTTTAAACAAAATTGGTACCTATACCAAAAAAAAAAATTAAATTGCCACCTTTTGAGTATTAAACACATTCATTTTGAAGTATATAATAAAAAGTTTTGCCAGAATAGAGAGTATACAGAATACGAGACATCAATCATAGCGCCTCCCATTTAAAAATCCAAAATTCACCACTGATAGTTAGGGATTTCAACATGATTATATTAAGTCGCAAGCGTTATAACTATACAGTTGGTAATTTATCATTTGGGCATTGCCACGATATATAATATATTAAATAGGTATACTTACTAATGAAGATAGTATAGATAAGAAGAGTGAAGACCAATCCACAAATCTAGGGTACATTATATGCATGTATGCATAATGCACATTTTATTCAGTGCAGTGGCGTACGCAGGATTTTCAATGGGGGGGGGGCTTGAAAATAAAAAATTACTCAGTTGTAATAATAATATTATTATCTATGAACCTTAGGAGTTTAGGACTATAATGGTTTGCAATAAATAGGAAACACACGATTTAAAAAACTATATTAAATCGAGGGAAATATAAATATAAAAACAAAAATCAATAATACGAGCAATGGGGGGGGGGGGCTTCAGCCCGTTAGCCCCCCCCCTGCGGACGCCACTGATTCAGTGTTATAAAAATTATTTAAGTAATTACTCAAATATTTTTAAAATAAAACATTTAAAAATCCACCCAAATACTATTAATAGTAAAGTATTTGAGTAATAATTACTTAAATACTTTTAGGAAGTATTTGAAATAATCTTCAAATACAAAAAAAAATTCTATTTAGTTCTGAAATAATTGATTAGTATAAATTAATTTAAAGATATATATATTTGGATATCCAATATACCGTCCAATACTGTCTTCGTAGTCGACAATAAATGACAATGATAATTGATAACCATTTTCTTGGTAAAAAGGAAGTATTAATAATTAGTTATAATATTTTCGTATAGTTAAGTTATAAAGTATAATTTTACAGACAATAATAAAAGATATAAGCAATAAGCTTTTGGTAGCAGCTATAATACTGGTACCGACGTACCGTTTCGACCGTCATTGATGATAAACTGTTTCCTGGAGAAAAAAGTAAAAACATTAACTGAGCTATGAATCAACGAAAACCGATATCGAATTGTCCATAAATGATAAATATAAAATAATTTATTGTTTTAACGTTGAAGCTTAACCTCGGCGGTACGGTATTTTCATTTAACAACTAACAAGGATTACAAATTGAAATGAATTAAGAATTAAAAGAATAAAAAAAAGTATTCAATAAAATAGTATTTAATAGAAAAATGTATTATAAATATCATTCAAATACTTCAAACTAAAAAAGTATTCTATACGGAAAAAAGCATTTGAATATTTTTACTCAAATACCTTTGCTCAAATACTTTACAACACTGATTATATATCTAGCCCACGCTCTACTTGATACTACTAGTTGCTACATAAATTGCCATTGCGAATGAAACACCTCGACACATCGGTTGTTTGTGTTGCAAACTGCATAATAAAGGAATTAATTATAAATTATAAATAAATATTTAATATTAGTGGTATGGGTGTATAACCTATATTTTGTATGATAAAATCACCGATTCATGCATAATATTATCATAATTGGGATTTTACATATTTTGTATTATAAATTGTAATGGTAATTATAATAGTAATTATTACTAATTATAATTATTTTTCTTAAGAGCTAAGTTCACCAAAACTGAGAAACCCTGATATAACCCTGATATTTTATAATATAAAAAAAATAATATTATTTGTTCCTTCTTTCCCGGGTGAAGGGCAATACAGCTAGACACAGCCCCCCCCCCCCACATAAAATTCTTGGCCCCTTTATTAAATGTTTGTCCACCCCCTTTATGCATATAATAGACAATTTATCATGAATTATTAAAAATCAATATTCAAGATTATTTTGATAATAATCATGTCTTTTTATGTTTTTTTATTACAATATTATCTAAATGAAAAACAAAAATACAAGTATATTTTTTTGCTAATATTTTATTTTACGAGCTTCGAGCACAGCAAACTTAGTTATGACATCGCCGAACTTTATTTTTGAAGCCAATTCATTCTCTATGGATAAAAGAGCAAGTGAGTTTAAGTGTTCTTGACTCGTTGTTGATCTTTGCCACGTCTTCAATAAATTTAAGTTGGCAGTTGCATTTATTATGATATATAACTAGATATATTTATTTATAAAAGGGCGACGAGCAGATAGACTTCAAAATATAGTACTATTTGTACCTAAAACAATATGAATAAGTAAAAAAATTTAAAATATAATAACATTGATAAATGAATAAGTCAATAGACATAGTAGGTACCTAATACCATAGATATATAATATAATAGACCAGGAATGAAGTGAGACATGTGAACTGTGAAGCTAACATATCTAATTAGATCTATATAAATCTGCGGTTTTATCAAAGTATAATGTGAGGTTTTACCAAGCTAGGAGATTATTACTCAGGATAGGCATTATAATACATAACATTGTCTATCTCTCTCGCAAACATGTTGGCTTCAATGTATTATACGTAAAACAGCAATCATTCCTGGTCCATTGTATTATAAGTCTATGCCTAATACAATATAAAAAAAGGTGGCCCGATCTGCTGTATATTAGTTGTCAAGTAGGTATGTCGTTGTAATGGATGTGTTATATTTGAATTCAATGATAGATCATTGTATACGAAAATAATTCTGAGAGGAGACGTTGTGTCAGCCTAACATACTTGTATATAAAACATAAAATTAATTATAAAAAAATAAATTAATAAAGATCGAAAATATCTTAAGGTCATAAATAACGTGACTTTCCGGTGAACATGAAAAGAAAAAAATTATGAATTTCTAACTGAAAAATAGTTTGAACATTTTAGAAAATTTGAACTTTAAATGCATATAAAAAATAACTGAACCTATATATGTAATTTTTATATTTTTGAACTTCCATATTAGTGAAATGTTCAAATGTATAGGTCAAAATATTTCAAAAATGTTACCATTTATGGAAAATGGTTATGTAAATATTTGGTAAAAATTTCAAAGTTCTACTGTTATTAGTTTTCAAATTACACTAAAAATATAAAATTGATTTTTAGTTTCTTGGAACTTTCTAAAACTACTTTGAATAGAAAATTCAAAGTAGAACATTTTGGCTTCCAAAAATTACCAGCTAGATTCACTTTTCTATCAGAAAATGATGCTGAGCTCGAAAATCCTAGCATTTTTACTATAGTATTTTTACCTATAAAATGTTGATTTGAAACAGAAAAAAAATACACTTTGTTGTAAAATAAATACATTCTTTCGCTCCGCTCAGAATCTAATATATTATAAATTAACTAACCTTCTTACGCCTTAAATTAGCAAATGTGTAAATAATGTCATTACATATCTTAGATGGTCATTATATAGCCAAGTTGGTGACTTTTTTCGGGATAGAAGATAATTATTTTTATAATTTTCAGCTTTGAAAATTGAAGTTTCATCATTAACTCGTTTAAAATTCCATACATTCATTTGACGTTAGTAGGTATTGATAGCAAAAATTACAACAATTGAATGCATAAAATATAAATGATTTTTTTTTGCTCATGAACTTGACTTTTTTTATTGCATCTATAAAAGTGGGGCCTGTCGAACTTTGGTGAAGGTATTGGGCTCGGGGTCCCTGTGTATATTTTATATTAGTTAAATTACTATTTACATATCCACAATACAATTATGGTACTTTTAAAGATATTATTAACTTGTCACGTTGAAATAATTCCTCATTCTAGATATTATGATAATACTTGGGGCTTCTATGGTGTAATATGACGTTAACTGTTCAAAAACGCCTATAGTATGTAGAGCATAAGAAAACGATTTAATATTCAAACTTTGAAATAACATAATATCTATTAACTAGGTACCTACTGATTGTCCTGAATTTGTCAAGCGTTTACATTTTAAGACAAACTAAATTAATTCCAGAAATAAATCAATATATTACCTAGGTATCTCTCTTCTGTTAAATTTAAAACTATATATTATTATGTAATATGATGTTATACACTTATCAAGGATTTTTTTTTTATATATTAGGTTTTAAGGCTTTGACAACTGAGGTAATTAGCCTGTAAGGTTGGTAGGGTTGGGGACGGTTTGTATGGTCGGTTAGGAACACTTGGCAAGGATTATTTGTTTCTAAAAATCCTGAGTGGTCACCCATCCGGGAGCTAGCAATTCCTGGCTGATACGTACAATCAGTTCTCAGAGCGTTTTCGCAGTTGATTGTACCTATACGCACTGCTCCACAGCAAATGTTTTTAGGTAGGTACTAATAGGTATACTACCTACTACAATTTTTGCTTTGGGGAAAAAGCTTGAACAAATTATAAAAGTCGTATAATAAGTTTTTCTAATAGGCAGGTACCACATTAAATAAAACTTGATATTTTTTCGGTTGCATTAAAAAAAAGCATATACCTATATGAAATACCTATACATTGAATCATAGATATGTTTTTGAAATTTAATTTTATAAAATACCTATCTTTATAAAATAAACAAATAATTTCCATTTCATACCAACTTGATATCGGTCTGAAAAAAAAATTATATTTACCTTGTATAGTTGCAGCAAAATTATATTCATGTTAAAATATCGAAAATACATAGCTACAATTCTTTTTTTGTAAGAATTCAAAGTTTAAATTTTTATGAAATTCATCAAATTAACAATTTTTTTTGATTGGGGGGGAGGGGGGCTGCGGCCCGGCAATTACAGAGATTTATAAGCGGCAGCACCAAACCTAAATACGGCCCTGCTCAGACACACAACAATTTTGTGAAAAAAAAAACAAAAACACTTATTATTGTAAAATACATTTATTGCTCCGCTAGATTCTAAAAATTGAAAAATCGCATAGGGGCTAATTAGCTAGAATTATGCAAACATTTTTTTTTATCATCTTGATACCTATATAATATATATATGAATATAAATTTTTAAATTATAATGCTCAACTTTTGTTATTTTGGAGTTTTTGCGGACTGAATAACTGAATAATAAATATTATTAAAATACTAAATATATTTGTACTAAATTTTTATTTTACACAAGTGGTTATACTGTTTCAATTGATAAATATAGATAAGTGATAACACATGTTACATACTCACATAATATTCAATATAATACCTATTGGCTATTACGCTATTACCTACCATTTTTTTCAGACACATTACGATTTCTTACTTCTGTATAAAAGCAGAATAGAGATCCTAGTTTTTTGAACTCTGAACTGAACTAATTTTATTTGACTAAATGTCTGAATTTTCTGATTAGAATTGGATTGTATAATGTTATTATGGAATGTTTAGTAAAACATTTCCTATTTAATATAAAATGATAATACAGTTCTTAATAATTTGTTCATGTTCAAATTTGTTCCATTATTTTATTAATATAAATATAAATATCACTTTAAAGTTTTTAGAATAAGAAACAATTATGATCAAAGCAATATTGGTGTTTAACAATTACGGAAAGCCTAGACTTTCTAAATTCTATCAATATTTTGTAAGTACCTACTTAATTAAATAAAAAATAAGATATTCAATGTATAATCATTTTTTCAATCATTGAAATATTTGAAAATAGAATGAAGACATGCAACAGCAAATTATTAAAGAAACATTTCAGTTGGTTTCCAAACGAGATGACAATGTTTGCAACTTCCTTGAGGGTGGAAGGTAATTTTAAAACTTAATGATTAAATTATCAATATACCAATTTCATTATGGTTTATTAAAAGAATATTTAATTTTAATTTTTAGTCTCATTGGAGGTTCAGATTACAAACTGATTTATCGTCATTATGCTACACTGTATTTCGTGTTTTGTGTAGATTCGTCAGAATCAGAACTCGGTATTCTTGATTTAATTCAAGTATTTGTTGAAACACTCGATAAATGTTTTGAAAACGTTTGTGAGCTTGATCTTATATTTCACGTCGACAAGGTAATATTATGATTGATTTACAAATAATTATTTATAATGTAAAAAAAAATATGATACCTATTACTCAACTCTAATTGTTTTAAAAAATGTTTTTTCATTTTCCTTTTTCTTTAATATTGTTTTAATATTTGTTGAAGTGACTTTGATGCTTATCCCATTTTATGTACTCAATATTATTCTAAGTTTAAAATACACTCAAAATTGTTTATAATAATACCAGATACAACAATAATCGAAGTATAATGATTCCCATCAATGTATTTGGTTGGTTTTTAATCACATGTGAAGTAATTCTATTCGTATACAATGATATTATGGAAATAACAATGTAATATGAAATACAATGAAAACCAATACTAACATTTGTCTACAACAATTTCTCTATTTACTGTGACCAATTGCAAATTTTTTTCTAATTAGACACAAAGCACTATAACTGGTTATTTTTTAACAAAAGCTCATATATATCATATATGTAATAAGATTCACATAATATTCTTGTAAGTTATGCTTTATATAATATGGATGCCAATTAAATCAATTTATACATTTAAAAAATAATGTCAACGGTGTTAACTAGTTTTAAAAAAATCATAATATTTATGTAATAAGTCATAGGGATCGGAAATTATTGCACTTAAAATGTACTAAATATGTATGAACTTATGCACTTATGCGCTTAAAAATAACAATAATATGCTTTAAAAATGTGCACATATTTTTTTTTTTCTTAAAATTTTCATTAATACTAATATTTTCCTAAAATATATTTTATACTTTATAGTTTTTACTAATAATTATTAATATTAACGGTAAATTGTATGTCAACTAGGGATTTGGAAAAATAATTTCAAACTTACTTTGCTATGATGTTTTAAATCAATAAATTTATAAATTAAAAAAATTTAATGTTTTTTTTTAAACTGGGTATACCGTGAAAAAAAGGTATAACAATTTGATTGTTTAGGACACTTGGTCAGTTGGTGAATTTAGGTTTAATTCATTTAGATTATTAAAAAAATAAAAATTTTTTTTATAGATTCATTACATTTTAAATGAACTAGTAATGGGTGGAATGGTTCTAGAAACTAATATGACTGAAATACTTTCAAGGATAGAAGAACAAAACAAATTGGAGAAACAAGAAGTATGATCAACTTTCATCAATTAAGATTTTTTGATAATTTGTTTTTCTAAATAATATCGTTATTTAACTTATTTAAATATTATTTAGGCGGGTCTTGCTGGTGCACCATCTAGAGCTGTGTCTGCTATGAAAAATATGAATATACCACAACAGTTAAAGGATATGAAACTTCCAGATCTCCCTCAAGCTATTAAGGAATTGAAGTTCTGACATTCAAGGAACAAATTGGTTTGCTCTGAAGCCTATCATAACTATACAAATTGAGTGTGGAAGAATGAACAAATATTTGTTATTTGCTGATTAAGAACTAAAATTTAAATTTAGAATAATATAATTGTCCAATTCGGTTTTGTTCTTGTATATTGTTAATTTTATTTTGGTACAGTGTAAAATTTAAACAGTTTACTGCCTATGTCAATATTATATTTGAATGTATATGAAAATTACTGTTTATAAGATTGAGTTATTCATTTAAAATTTGTTAAAATAGATTAAAAACAATATGATTTATATTTTTTCTGAATTTATATAAAGTTTATATATATTAATTAATTAAAATGTTGTTTTGAGATTGTTAATCTTAATTTAATTAATGTTTTTACTATCCTCAAATATAACCCAATAAATACAAAATTATGTATATATAATAACATAATAATATTTATGATATAACATTATAAAATGTATAATAAATTATAATAAATAATTAAGATATCAATATTTTTTACAAATAAAATATATAAATTTTTTTTAAATTATAAATAATTATAATTTGTACAAGTCATAGACATAACAGAATTTGTCTGTAGGTACAAGTGGATGTACAATTTTTAATTATTAATTTTGGAGTTCAAGAATTACAATTAGACAGAGTAAACAATATAATACAGGACGTCATAGATAAATATCCAATCCAATCCAATCCAATCAATAATTGAATTACTCTTCAACCCGTAGTTTTATCAGTGTGACCAGACCAACAATGTGATAGTCTCAACACTATCAACTAATTGTTGGCTGCTCTGGTGTAAAATGTTAAGAATAAGGCAAATGGGCCAGTCTTACTAACAATAACAGATACAGGATACGAAATAGTTTTGATTTTTTAACGTTCACGGTCCACAGTCCTCATCGTAATTAATATATTTTTCTCACGATCCTTTCCTCGTTAGTGGATAATCCGCTACAGTTATTAAGTTGCGTCAGACCGTTATGTGTATAATATTCAAATTGGTCTATTGTACTTCAGATTGTCCGCTGATGGAGTAGTGTTTCTCTGGTGATCGAACCTCCGAAATTTGTTATGTTATTTGCTCAGTGTCACGCCCTGTCCATCTCTTTCATATTGTTTGTGGTCGCTCTTTCGAATGGCCAGGATTACAGGTACCAAACCTACAATGGCCAAAACTATCCGCCCTCGCAGACTGTATACGATCGGAGTTTGCCACAATCGGCCAACCCCTACAACCCGATACTAGACCAGTACGGTCAACAGAACAACTACCAGAATCGGCTACCCTACAATCAACCTGGCCGTTCTGGAACCCCTTCATATCGACCCAATGGACAAAATTATGCTGTGAGTGTTGAATGTCAATGATTTTGTTCTTAATAAATTTGCCTTAAATGTATTGATGTTTCACTGAAATTCTGTTATTACTTCAACAGACTAATTGATTAACTATTGATTTTAGGGCGACGATAGGCTATTGCTCCCTGGGATACTGGGTCGGTGGCGACCAGATTTACAAGGCAAAGAGAGAACCGATTCAAAACAATTGGATAGAGATGTATTTGTATCCACAAAATATGGTCAAGTTCAGGGATTTAAAGTGCATCTCTATGACAACCCTCTACCTGAAAGCGGTTATAGACCTTTTCAAACACCTGTTGAGCGAAAACAAGCCGAAGTAGCTGTGTTCTTAGGCATACCATATGCAGCGCCACCAATTAATGAAGGAAGATTTCGTGTATGTTATATTAACAATTGTCTTGTGCTTATGAAGTAAAATTATTTAAAGTATACTTATGTAAATACTACTGTTTAGCCACCACGACCACATAAAGGTTGGCAGTTACATCAAGCAGTTGACTTTGGATCTGCATGTCCACAGCCAGCTATTTACACCGGTATTACTAAAGGCGTGCCAAAAGTAGACGAAGACTGTTTATTTTTAAATATATTTATGCCATCGGTAAGCAAAATATTCAGTTATTACTTATTGTAATAAATTGTTCAATATTTAATATAAAATGTATTGGTCTTTTTAAATTGTATGATTACACAGACGGGTGTGGCCCCAGCTAAACCGTATCCAGTAATGTTTTACATACATGGTGGTGACTTTGTACATGGATCATCAAATTCTTTTCATGGACATATGATGGCTGCATTTTATAATGTTGTTGTTGTAGCTATAAATTATAGATTGGGAGCCTTAGGTAATTAAAAAAATCTATATTTAAAATAGTTGAAATAATATTTTAATTTTGAAGGATTTCTGAGCACGTGTGATGACAATTCCCCTGGTAATTATGGGCTTATGGACCAAGCTATGGCTCTACGTTGGGTTTATGACAATATTGAATTTTTCAATGGCGATCGTAAATCAATCACATTATTTGGACCGGATGCCGGTGCTGCATCAGCAGGATTGTTAATGGTTAATCCTAAAACTAGTTTTATGGTATCCAAAGTTATTGCCCAGGTAACCAAATGTGCTAATTCAATTTTATTTAATTACTTACAAACTATAGCAAATAAATATGAATGTAGTATAATACTATTAGATATGTATACTGGAAACATATTATTATTATATAAAGTAATTTTTGTGATTAAAGTTTATATTGCTTATACCTAATATGTACTTTATTTTCTAGAGTGGTTCAGCTCTTGCAGATTGGGCACTTATAAAAGATAGATGGAGGGCTTTAAATACGACTAAAGTGTTTGCCGCTCACATTGGCTGCAGTACTGAATCTACGTGGAAAATTGTTGATTGTCTGAAACGTAGCAGGAGTTTTTTGGAACTTGGATCAGATTTTAAAGTAATTTATTAAACAAAAAATGTTTTTAAATAAATAAATTGAAAATTTTTTTATTATATTTATTTAGCCTCAAATTGGTTTTAATGCTTGGGGACCAATTATTGACAATGAATTTTTGGTGCCTAAAAGTGATTGGTATGATGGTTGGCAACAGGCAGATTGGCATTTTGTTAATGAATCAGTAAAAGCTGCTATTCAGTCAGGTCATTTTAACAAGGATCTTAGATACTTGAGTGGTGTCACCACTCAAGAAGCAGCATACATATTATGTAAGATTATAAAACAATTGTTTATGTATTATGAATCATTATTTAACAATTACACTACCATTTTCACTGACAGATAATAATAAAACATATACAGTAACTGAAGAGTTCTTTAACAACAAAGTTAAAGAATTGGTTCTTCAGTATAATTACACATTAAATCCATCTGGAGTTTACCAAGCTATAAAATACTTATATACATATTGGCCTGATCCAATTAATCCAGATTCAATAAGAACACAGTATATAAATGTATGATTATTTTAGTTTGCTTCAAATTAAATAATAAGTTATACATTTTAATTAATCTAAAATATTATTTTATTTTATTTTCAGATGTTGTCAGATTTTTTGTTTGTTGCTCCACATGATGAAATATCTAAATTACTTGTAGCTGAAGATATTCCAGTCTATATGTATGTTTTAAATACCACTGTAACGAGTATTCCCTTACCCGAATGGAGACTGTACTCACATGATACGGAATATTACTTCTTGACAGGTGCACCTTTTATGGATAGTGGTATGTTGTTTTTATTTATAATATTATACCTCTTTAAGCCTATTTAAGTATTAATATTATTATGTTATTTTTTAGAGTTTTTCCCTCGTATTCCAGTTGTGGATAAAAGAAAATGGACTGACAATGATCGTAATATGAGTCATTTTTTCATGAAGGCTTATTCTAATTTTGCAACTTACGGGTGTGTTATTATTTAAATAATTAATTTTCAATGGTAACATTAATTTTTTACATTATTGACTGACAAATAAATTTTTCTGAATCTGCGATAGTCACCTTTAAAACGTCCGTTATCTTTATGCCATAATAATAATAGTGTAATAATTTATAGTTAATACTTTCATAACATTTATATCTTTATAACTTGTTCAGTACCCAAATGTCAGGGATGACTTATCAGTAGCAATAAATTCTAGCATTCAATTTTTGTGGAGACAATAACCATAGTACTCTTCTAGACATATAGGGTCGATCACCCCATTATATACTGTTTTATAAAAATTTTTTTTCAAAATCCTTCAGAGGACCCGCTATTTCTATTAGTTAACAATAACACCATAAAGCAAAGTAAAAACCTATCACAAATAAAACAGTTTAAAGAAACTCAGAATAATGATTTTATTAAACTAATATTATATTATATGATTGTAATATTGCCGATAAATTATTTAGTGATAACCTGCAATGACATACAGATTAATAGTTGTCGACTTGATATACCTTCACACTTAACACCTAAAATCAATTTGTTTCCAAAGGTTATAACATAGAACAATATTAATCTTTGGTTATACTGTTCATCAGTCTTCTGCTGAGCCACGTTACTTGGCAGAGGTGATAGTTAATATGTAACTTATGTGCCGTCTCTCACCAGAGTCTCACTATAGTCTGATACACCATTAAATGCATTAGTTTATGTGTGTCTATGTGTGTAACTTGGGTACATTATATTAATATACAGTAAGGTTCCTAGACAGCTGCCACTGATACTGAAAAATTAAGTTGCCGCGTAGCGAGTAGTGGAATTTACGGCGGTGACTATGTGGTAGAGTGGGAGAAATTTGGGTACAAAACCTCGGAGCTCCGCCATTTGGATTTGCAAAATAGAAGTGCTCTCTTACCACCCGGAGTATACATAATATATTTTACATTTAAAATATATAGAAATGGATAAAAAATGTTCTGCTAACTGAAAAAAATTACAAATTTAATAATTATTTGTTTGTCATATAACTATTTTATCTTGTTAAAACTTAAGGTTTAACATATTTCAATATTTGAAGTTAAATTTTTGCTTTTGTTGTAATATAGGATATATTATTAATCATAACACTTGAATTAATCTGTTTTAGAAATCCGAGTCAATCTCAGATTTTAGGTATACACTTTGATATGGCATTTAAAAGTGATCTCAAATACCTGAATATTAATTCAACATATAATACGACTATTAAACAAAATTATAGACAAATGGAATCTGCATTTTGGTCAGAATATTTACCTACTGTTATTGGTATTATTGTACCAACATATCCTCCTACCACAGAAGTAAGTGATTTTTAGTATGTACTAAGGTTTTGAGTAGAACAAATAAATGATTTGTTAAATAATTAAGGAGGTATTTGGAAATACACCGAGAAAGTTAAATGTTATGGAATTGCTTTCTAAATTGGGTAATAAACGTATTTATTGAGCCTTTAGAGGCAATTTTTTTTTATGAATTTTCATATTTTTTTAAAAATATTTAAGAAATTTAACTGACCTTTTTTGTTGTCAAATTTTGATCATTTTTGTGTATGCTTAGTTCTGCTTGGAATCTTTTAAATTAAATTATTTGTTATAGTTTTAAAATGTAGATACTTTTTTTAGGGACCCTCTACTCATGTTATATATTAGTATAAACAGGATTATTCTGTATTTGTTTTTAATTACTTTTTTATGTTTAGTTTTGGTGGGAACCCAAAACTCCAATTCAAGTGGCATTTTGGGGTCTATCTGGTCTCAATATGATTTTAATTGCTCTGACAGTAATACTTTGCATCCTTTGGTGCAATGCAAAGAAGTAAGTTTACTAATTATACTTAATTGAATTGAGGATGTAAAAAAAAAAATGTACATTTGTTCGTTTTTTTTAGAACTAAAGATCGTTATTATAACGGTGATGTGTTAGTTGTTAGAGAAGAGCCAATGGCAATGACTCATCAAGGCATTGATAACCGTAGTGTAACTAGTAATATTTATGAATATCATGATGCACCTATTAAGACATTACATGCTTCACCCAAGAAGACAGCATCTGCTAGCACCTTGAGAACAAACAGTGCAGCTTCTATGCGAGATCATCCTATGGCCATACATGATAAACCTGTACCACAAACTCAGGTTTAAACTTTATATTATAACTCAGGAGTGGCCAAACAATTGATCATGATAGACTTTTCAAACTTGGACAATTACTGGCCATCCCTGCTATAATTGATTTTACATTAGTTTATTAATGTTATTATTATTTTTAAACATTTTACATTGAGCTAAATTTGTCAGCTCTTCTAGATATTTTGGGATATTTTCACCTATGATTCCGTCCATTGTTTTTTTTAGTGAAAAAACAAGTTCACTTGCTGTTATGGTAGATTTAAGTTTCTTCACAGGTGCTTTCTATTACAAGTAGCTATATTCCATGTGTGTCACTATGCCGTCCATCAATTTTTTTTTATACATTAGAATTTATATTATAGTTTAGTAAACTATCCGTCCAGGAAAAAATGCAAATATTTTATGCCTAAGATAAATCTATTTATATTAAGTTTAATTAATGTTTATAAATAATTTTATTTCATCTAAGTATTAATTTTTTGTTATGATGCATTGTGATGCGCGATACTTAAAATTCTAAATGAACATACATTTTTTAAAATCATTTGATATTATAAATAAATTATAAGACATCATCTAATTGTGTTTTCTAACTTAAACCAAAATATATTTAACATTTTCATACATCACTTATTATTGAATTATTTTTATATAATGCTCAATAATTTTTGAATTAAATTAGTTATTTAATAAATATTATGTTCATGATTAATTGATTGACTTTATGCTGAATATAAGTAGGCATTTTAAAATATTTTTTTATAATGATTTCACGCCTTTAGCAATAAAATGATTAATTTATTTACTAAAGTATCTAATAGTTTTAAATAACTATTAATGTGATGCATATAAATTAAAAACCTACAGGTTGGCCCCTAAAACCAAATTTAACTCTAAAATTAATTTAACTTTTTAAGAAGAAAACACTGTTATTGGTTATCTTCTTAAATCATATAATATATTATTTTTTGTCAACACTTATGAGCTTTTTTGAATTGGCCTGTGTATAAATACACTACAAACTCATGTTTTATTTTATTGTATACTTTCATTAAGTAATTAATTGTATAAATATATAATAAAATATTTTCTTAAATGTTTTCAAATTTTGAAAACATATTTTTGTAACACATTTTGGTCACTTGACTTCATTTTTTAAGCAAATATAAATTATATTTTATATTAAAGTAAATTACTATCAATTTAGAAATTTGATTAATAAATTGGTAAACAAAATTAAAAATAATATTAAAATGTTGTTTTTTTTTCAAACTATAACAAATTTTAGAATTATAAATTATATTGTAAGTTGAATAACTTTATTAATTGTACCTTTAAAATATATAGTTAATTGACTAATATTCATATTATTATTTGTTACCAAAAATGTGTATAGAAATTTGAAATATAGAAATATAAAAGTTGATTCTAAGATCTCATATAACATTTGAATATTATAAGTAAAAGTATCTTGGTTTTGTAAAAAAATTAAAAATATTTCAGATTTGTATTTTATGTTGAGTTACTTGTTTTAATATGAAATAGGTAATATAATTGAATTACAGTGATTTTTGTTATTGTAGATATAACAATATGATCTTTGATGAATTGTATACAATGAAAAAATTAACAGTATGTTCTTTTATATTTAAAATTTGATTTAACTAAAGTAGTTGTATTAAAACATTATATTTTAATTTTTAGCGATTGTGCTAAGTGGGGTTCATTTTACCATCACTTATATTAGCTTATAATTTTATGTTCATTGAAAAGTTACTCAACAGTGAACACCCATTATGATACAATTACAAATAGATTATTATTTGACTATTTATTCACTTAAATTAATGTAGCTTAAATAATGTTGATCTGTTATAATTATTAAGTATGGATCAGCTAAATATATTTAGTATGTTATTAAATATAGACAACATATCAGCTAAAATAAACTTTTTATTTCTACAATTTCATCATAAAACTATAATATTTCTTTTTAATTTAGAATCAGTTGTTTCTATTATAGAAGCTATTTTGTTTAAAATTATTTGGATAGCAGTTTGATTTTAACCAAATACAAATTAGATATTAAGTCTGTTATGAATTTCTATTATTTAATAATATAATATTACCGTCTAACGATCAGATATCTTTTTCTCTGATTTCTAATTATTTATTTTATAACTACTGTATTTGTTTACTTGTTAGTTGTCGGAATGTAACATTTTTTTTTAATTTTAAATTATTTCAAATTATTATATAGTGTTAGGTTTTTATTTTTGTAATGTATGTATCCAATTAGTTATTTTAAAATTATTTTTCGAACCAAAAATGATTATAATGTGTTCAATAATTATAGTATTAATAATTGTAAATTATTTTTTATGAAATGTTTTTTTATTGTTTCATATTTTTATTTCATTAAAAAATATTTTTTTATGCATTTTTTTATGAACAATTAATTAAAATTTTAGTTATTTTTATACAATGGTAAAATATATCACATTTTTGTTTATATGTATGTCGTTAGATATTAATATTTTAAATATTATAAATTAATATATTTTTAGTAATAATTGTTTAGAATTTTTTGATAATTCATGGAAATACCTATGGTTTTGATCAACAGGATGTGTTCATTGGTGGTCATTCATATATTATAAAACATAAACAATAAACATATATGGTGAGGAAAATGTGTACTTTGTGTGAGCAAATTAGTTCTGCTTGGGTTGTGTGGTTGTGTCGATGGTCATATCTATAGTATATTTGTATAGATATTTACGGTGGTGCAACTTTATAATAAGGGGCTTATGTGATGACTTATAGACTGGGACCAGTGGGGCCCTTACCTGCTAGTCAAATCTTATTATAACTCTAAAAAAAAAATGTTTTCTCACATGCCATAGTTAATAATTATTAGTTATATTAACCTAATTTTACAGAGGTATCTCGCATAGGTATGTACTCGTTATTCAAATTCTCTAAATTCAAAAGAGGAAAGACATTATTATTTATTGTTATTATATTAAAACAAATAATATAATATGTGTATATTACAGATTATAGTAGGAATATCGTATATGTGATCTCAGGGACCCCAAAATCGAGGGCCACTGTGAATTGCACACCCAACACTCCCAATAATTGCGCCACTGGTTATATATTATACTTTATAGTTGTACCATTGCATGTAAGCCAATCCAAGTGATCTTACATGACTTAGTATAAAATATTAGACTAAGACCGGGGCCTCTCCATTGGGAGTGATAACCATAATCTAAACATGTTTTTGTAAATTCACCAAAATATTTATTCATTAATATTTAATACTTATGAATACCTTTAAAATGTATTGTTAAAGATCACTGATCTTTTAATAAAAAATGATCCTATGTATTGTACGCAGTACTGCGCACGGCCTAACTAGTCTAATATAATATTTTAATTAATAATTGTCTGTTATATGATTGCGATTGCCACTGGTTACGGAAAGTAATATAGGTTATTATAATTGGATAATGGATATCATTTTAATTCTATATCTTATATTTGGTCCAAACCACTCAAATGAATGTGTTAATAATATGTGTCTCACATTTACCCGAATTGAAGACAGAGTAAATCTATTGGTATAATTAATAATTTGTCACGATCAATGCCACGCAGTATCAGCTATAACTAATAAATATATCTAGGTACTATATAAAGTCAAAAGCATACAACTGATGACCCTTAAGCAAATCCATTGTTTTTGATCGATTTTCATGAACCGTTCGTCAACAGATTCAGCTAGAAAATAGTTATTTTTTAACCTTATGGTTAGATATAATTTTAGACCTATGATTTATACTTGGTCAAAACCACCCAAATAACAGTGTTAAAAATCTGTGCAGTTCACATTAACGTGGCTTAAGAATGGGTAAGTTCACCTTGTAGTACATTTTTTAGCCCATTGACAAATATTGTTAGTAACATCAAATAGAAAATTAAATGGAAAATAATCGACAATTTTAAATGCCTGCAAATTTTCATTTTCTGGTGGAAATTATAACTTACTTAATAGAGGAATGTTTTAATTTTCTATGATTTATATTTAACGAATAATAAAATAATAAAAAACATTGTTTGAATTGTAAACGTTCAAATACATTTGCGTAAATTATATGGGTATCCCCGTTGGATAACACGATTTTGATCACACGGCGTTATAGATAGGCAAATCTGGTACATAAATTCAAACAGCTTAGAAACTATCATTTCAATTATTTCGATTTAGACGCATACAGATTTAAAAAAAAATCTTTTTGTATATTATTATAATTTTTTCTAAAACTTCATTACTTTTGAGATGTGTTATTTACCTTCTTATAGTATAATAATAATATTATACAAGCGTGTTTTTACTTGCCCATCCCCAAATATAAACTCTCAAATTATACGGGATGGTTTGTTTATTCTAATTTCTTCTTCTGTTTTGAACCATGCCAAATGGTACCGTATCAGCTATAGACTTACAGTTGTCAGTAAGATTTATTTATCGGCGATGATTTATTATTCTATATTTTTTTTTAGTTATATGTTTACCTATTAGGATTTTTATAATTATTCTGGTCACGCCAGGAGTCAAAGTTATATTGTTGATGTTTTTGTTTTTTTATTTGTGTTGAATTTACGAAGACAAAAAAATTTATATTTGTTTTTTGCATAATGCAGAGGATAAAGTTTTACATATAGCTTGCTATTATTTTTACAAGCAAACTTTGGATTGGCCAGCACGTCGGGACGGTGGAATATTATATTAGCTCAGTTAAGGCTGTCTGTAAAATAGTCTATGACTGTCCGTGATTTGACATTTCTTTTTTTTTCTGTGCCACACTGGTGTGGAAGGACGAGCTGTTGAACCGTCATTACATCATTTTTTGTGTAGTACAAAATAGTCTCATTGTATAGAAACGTTATTTTATTATATGTTCCATAACATATTTATCCAAGTTACGTTGTTATACTGCTGCTATAGGTATGTTAACTCACACAGGTATTACTAATCTCAAACATAAATTTATTAACTAATTCATTTCAGAGGTAAATAGCACAATTTCTGTTATATGAATTAAAATTTAATATTCCTAATGAAAGTTAAATTCCATCAAACATTTGAGGTTTAATATATTTATTATAATTTCTTCATTTGTCACTTAATTTTTTAACATACTTTCAATCGGAAAATCACTATCAATTAGTTGATATATATAATACGTTGTTTATTTTTGCTGTAGATAGGAGATTTTTGTATATCTGGATAAATACCGGAAATGGATTCAAAACAAGAAAAACAATACATTTTCAATATGAAGCTGGCAAGAATTATGGGCTTGTATCAAATTTTAATTCCAAATTCTACTTCAATTTTTGGTTACAATATATATCACATTGTTATTGTGTTTTTTGGATCATTCATGTTTGCTATATCGATGTTGTTCCCAATTGGTTTGCTACATTTAAGAAATGATATAATTGCGATTATGTACTACATGGGATGCATAAGTAATTTCCTACTATCCTGTTTCAAAATGGCTAATATTCTGTACCATTCCAAGGATATATGGAAATGCATTGACGTTACAAGCTTTAACTATATTTCGTACAAACACTACGATAGAAATTTATTTAAAAACTGGCAATCACGGTCCATACGAGTTACGTACATATATATTGTAATAGCGTTATTCGCTTTTTTTTGTTGGATTTTTAGTCCATGTATTATGAATAATTCTGTTATTACTATTAGAAATATTGATGGTTCATACAGCAAATATCGTATGAATATTTTTAATATATATTTAATAGCATCAAATGAAACATATAACAAGAACTTTTACATATTCTATGTTATCGAAATAATAGTTAGTATTTGCTACGTATATTTTACTATAGTATTTGACGTTCTTATGCTTTTGGTATGTTTTGCAATAACTTACCAATTGGAAACAATTAGTAATACAATCAAATCACTTGGCCACGAAATATGTACAAGGGATACTATGAGTACGTACGAGGTTTATTATTTACTATTTAGTACAAATTAGTTGTTATTATTATATAAGTAATTTAGTACCTTTTTAAGCAATAGTCATATAATATTTTGTGAAAGTATTTTTGTGACGATCAATACCATAATATCGTTGTAATGATATATTTTATAAGGTATTAGACATTAGTTAGTGTATTTATAATAATTGTATAATATTCACAGGCACTAGTAATTCAATACAATTAAAGGAGAAAAATGACATATTATATAATGATTTAATAACGATAATGACAGACCATCAAAACGTTCTAAAGTGAGTGATATTTTCGTTTAAAATTTAAAAATAATTGTAAGCTTACAGCTCATGATTCCAACAATCCAAACCAAACCATTATTATGGTTTTTATTATACAGTTTATTATTTTTTTTACATAACTTATTATAATTTTTATAAAAAAAAAATGACGGGGTCGGGAAATATTTATTTCAAAACTCGTTAGTTTTTAAATAATCATTTGTTTTGTTTGTATTTCTTACAGAAAGTTAAATGATTTTTATAACATATTCCAGTCAATAACGCTAACTCAAATATTTATAGCTTCAAGCTCACATGTATTTATTTGGTTTATTGCTGCAATGGTATGATGGTCAACTAAATTTAAATTATCCTTTAAGAGTATATAATATTATTTGATATTTTAGGAATTTTCAAGCTAATTCTTTTATGTTCCAAAAAAATAATTGTATGCATTAAGTCCTTTTTAGTATTATATTTTATACCTATGTATTTTTGCTATTTCTTCTTTATCTTTTTAAATGGATTATGCCTATTGAATTAAACATATAAATTAAAAAAAGTTTCAACTGTTACAAAATTTTGTTGCAAAATGATAAGATTAAGAACAGTAAAACATTTTATGGAGTAAAGAATTAAATCACTTAGAAGGAAATCACATTCTATATAGTCAGATTCAGTTTAATTTTAAACAGATATTCTTAGTGTATATAGTAGTACAGAGTCGAACAGACACTCAGTTTCTTGGATTAATATAACATTTGGACAAATATTTTATTGTTTTATTTTTGAAGATAGTTAGTAATATATTAGTTAGTAATGCTAGTTTGTAATTATGTTTGAATTGATTAAAATATAAATTTTCTGAGTTTAATACATACAATATGTGCGCATATAAAAAGTAGATAACACTAAATATAAATTTATAATTTAAATTTTTTAGAGTATTGATGAAGGTGATAATGCAGATTCAATATTGTCATTTAAGCTATTCATCGTACTCCCTCTGATAAATTTTCAACTATTTATGACTTGTAGTTTATTTGGAGCTATAAATGAAAAAGTAATTATAAAGTTGTATATATTATTTTATATTTGTTTTATTATAAAGAATAGAAATTATAATAGAAACTTTATTACTAATACAAATTCTGCATATATGGATACATTTGATTTAGTCTAAAATGTTGTGATGTTTTACTATTTTAGAAAGATTCAATAATTGTTGCATTATATAGCAGTAATTGGACTAATATGGACTTAAAAAATAAAAAGATGATTTTGTTTAATTTGACGATAAATAATGCCAACCAATTAAAAATGAAGTTTACAAATACCAAAATCGTTAACTTGGAAATGTTTAGTCATGTAAGTATGACAAATTAATATATTATTATATAAAATAGTTTGTATGGTATTTGTATAATTATGAAAGGTTACTAGAAAGTTAAAACTCGATATATTTATTAATTTATTAAAGTACCTCCGATGAGAGGCCCTCTTCCCTCTGTCTCTTCTGTCTGTTTTGTTTTAACTATTATCAGTTATCACTTAAACTTATTGTTCAATAGTTGTAACAGATGGTGTAATATTGAATTTTGTTAAGAAAAAAAAAAGATATTATAATTTAAAAATAATATTTTGGCTTTCTTGAGCTATTTATACGCATTTTAAATTTTAAATTTATGTTGAGAACATTTTGGTTTCTAGATTTAAGAGCTTGAACATTTAATACAATGTTTCTATAATATGTTGCTATTAAGTTAATATTATAGTTACAATTTTTTTTATAAGCTTTTGAAGCTCAACATTTGAAATATCGTTTAGAAACGTGTTTCTATTTTATTTTTTTTAAAGTACCTATTAAAATAAAGAAACATTTTAAATTATTTTATTCCTCTGCCAATAGGTGAGACATCTTCATCAATATTAGGTAGGTACCTATCGGCTATCAATATAATAACATAAATTATATCGTTGAGTTTATTATATTATTTTTACAATATATACTCAATGATTATACATATTTTATCATTAAAAGTATTAAATGAAATAATAAAATCAACATATTTATACAAATAGTCATATTATTGTTTGAAAAAAATTGTTAAAGTTTCATAAAAAATCATTAAGTTTATGGTAATGGGTATTGACGTATAATTATTATGTAAGGTAAATTTCTAAACCAGTTAATTTATTACCTACTTAAATACTTTTAATTAATATTACATTTTTTTTTCACAGACGATGCGCTTTTGTTATTCAATATTTTCAATGTTAATTAATTATAATAAAAATAAAATGAATTAGAATTATATTTTTTTGTAATTTATTTTAAGTTTTGTTAAAATATTACTTAATAAATAATATTTTATTATTGTTTTATTAGATTGATTTAATTTTTATGTGTGATTATTATTTTAAAATTGTATATTTAGTTATTTTATTTTAATTAATTTACATGGTACCTAATTGATTATATTAGGTATCTGCAGTTATATACCTATATTATGTTCATGGTATCATATTTACATAATTTTACCTATATTTATTACATTAATACTTAGAATTATTAGTAAGATATTAACTTTATATTCGTTTATCTTTTTATTTGTAAAATAATGGTTTTTACCACCAAATACTAAATTGAAACTTACTTAATTCTATGATATTTTTCAAAATAAAAAAGTCCTTACACAAGCATTCAATTAAATACTATATTTTAGGATCTAATCATTCTTAACTTTTAAGTTGTAGGTAGTTAATTCTGATGAAATGGAATAATGAAAATATATTTAAATAATTTACTAACTCAAACAAATAGCAATTTATTCTATAAGACCAGAGTGTATGCAAAGGACTTAACTATAAACATGTTTGATTTAGAGACTGTAAAAATTTCTAAGAAAAGGTGAAAAAATGAGGTAATTATCATAGAGGACGAGTAAAGCTTAATTAAATTTAACTGTATAATATAAATTAAAAATTTAACTAAACATACATTACTTTTGCCTTTTCGTTTGCAAAATTGGTAATTATTTTATCAATTTTCAATTAATTTATACGGGCTTTTTAAATATTTGCAACAGTAATAGGAAGTGACTAAAAATATGCAAACAGTAAGTATTTCACTAACAAGTAATTTTCAATAATTTAAAAAGACAATTCTTTAGCTGTTTTTATTTTGGGTTTTACTATATATTCATTTAACGATAAAATTTGTCTAGTCAAATCAGACGTAACATCAGTATTATAAAATGAATTGAAATCATAGAATATGATTGACTTAATTATACTGTCTTCACTATATTTAACTATACATATATGTATTTGTTTTAAAAAGTCAAAATTGTTCGTCATTGCTTAAATTGCCTTGAAACATTATTGTAATTGAAAAATAGCAGTATCAGCCAGGGGAAAAGAAGGCACCTTTTCGGTTGCCATTTTAAAATTCTATATTCATACACTCTTTGCTGATGTTCTAACTTTTAAAGCTATAATATGCTAATGTATCTTCAAGTGAAGGCTCTGGTACCTAAAATGCAAGAAGCTTTTAAATGGCTTAGTATTTGATGTCATATGAATGGTTTAAAATTAAACACACGGAAATGTGATATTAAATAGTCATTTTACAGTTCTATTAAAAAATTAGATTATGATTACCTATTACCTATTTCATTCTTGGTGATCGCCTTTAAGAAGTTAACTTGGTTTGAGATGTTGAAGTCATATTTCAGCATAACCTAATGTTTTCTCTTATGCACAAATTTGCACTAAAACTAGGTAATGTTGGTTTTATCATTAAGAATACTAAAGAATTCAATGATTAGCTCTGTTTCAAAATATTTCACATTCTTCGCAAATAGGTTTGATTGAATCACTTGAGCATGTTCAGTGACGATTTTTACGTTTTATTGGCTACAAATAACAGTGGAATACTGGTGATTTTTCTCCTTTTTTTTTTATCTACATCCCTGAAAATAATTCAAGAGATTCTTAACTTAGAAATTCTCGATACTATATAGACGTAGGCTTACTGAAATGTACTTCATGTCTAAACTTTTAAACTGAACCATATCTTATCCTAAATTCCTAAGCTACTGGAATTTGTACAATTTTATGTCCCTTATTACCCCGTCTCGTTCATGTCCAACTTCTTCAATAAAAACCCACCACACATGATATGGTTATAATTGTTATAAAGATCTTATTTCACGTGAATGAAACAAATTAAATTATGTCGATATATTCAACTCAAAAAGCATGTTATCCCTAAAGCAATTTTGTTAAAATTTCCTCATATATACCTACCAATATTAAGTAGTAATTGTATATATAATTAAAATCATAAACCAATATTCGTATGGCTATTAAAAATGTCAGATGCTATATTATATATATGCTATTTTATTATATTACTATTATTATATACACCCAACGTGTCTTGGACCTTGGTTTCTATCCTTTATAAAAATACATAAGACATTTTACTTGTTAATTTAATTAGTTGTCATAGTTACAAAAACTGTTATTTAAAACTTAAAAAACAAAACGCAATCAAATGTTTGGTTAATTTATAGTTAATGTAGGATTATTAATTAAATATATTAACAGTGTTAGCGTGATTAAAATATGTGCAGGTGTTTCACTCCACCCATTTTTCATTGTCAGTCGAATTCAAAGTTTATAACTTATTAAAAAATCATGACCAACTATTACTGTAGTGCTATTAAATTTCAAAAACATGAATAATATTAAATTTACCTTACGGTATATATCTAATGTAAAATAGCGGGGATATTTTAGTTAAGGGTTATGGGTTTTTAGAATTTAATTAGGTGCTAAACTGTTTATTCGTTGTATTAAAGTATAAGAAATATTATAATATTATTAAAAATGTAGAAATAGTACAATATATTAATAATTGATCAATGATCATGTATAAATATTGTTACGGACTCTAGTAGAATTCATTGAATCTTAATTTCAAACTCATTAGACGAGGTATATTTGCTAAATAATTGCTAAGAATGTGAACTATGTTTGAAATACGAAAAAAACGTTAATTACTTATAATAATATAAAAATAAGGAAATTCACAATTTTTTGTCTTAAATTTTTTTTAAAAGGAACGCCATGTCACGGTGTTTCAACTATTCATCAGTACATATGCAAAATTTTCACTTTGTTTTTAAATTTGCATCAAAATAAAGATACGTACCTTATGGCTAATTTGCACCACGTATAGATGGGTGGTATCTGAAATCATAATTTGCATCAAAATTAAAATTTGTGCCACACACATTGCCTCATAACTTAATGATTAAGATTTCGAGAGGCCATCATTTTTGTAGCCTAAAATAAATAGTACATACTATTGAAGAAATTGTTACATACATTGAAATAACATCTGGAAAATAGTGTAGGGAAAGTTTTAAAATTGTAGTTCATTTTTAAAATAATGTTTCAATGACTGATTTTAAATTATTTTTTGTGTAGATTTATAGAACTATGACATTTTAACTCTAATTTTTGTGTTTCATATTTACGGTAAATTTACTTTTTGTATTAGGACTACCTCCTTAGGTTATTTAATGGTAAATTGGTCAATTATAGTTTAATAATGCAACTTATTAGTTCTTGATGGCTTGTCGTATTTTTATAAAACTCAACCTATAATTACTGCGTGTATTTTACATAAATTATGTACACAATAAAAATAAATTGATGAACTAACTGCATTTTTTTTTTATAACTTGACCTGTAAAAAAGGTTGTAGTATATATCAGATATAAAAGTTTGCTTGGCTTTTTAGTAATTGAAATTGATAGAATTAACAATGAATTTAAATAATATATAAGGGCTTGACATTTTCACCAAATATATATATTATATTATATTAAAACTTTGTAAACGTGATATAATTTTCAAAGTATTTTCACTCTTTTTGTAGTATTTATAGACATTTATTTGTAAATTTTAGACTTATGTGTTTGTAGGTGAACCCCCTGGAAATTTATTATAAGGTTCCTAATAAATTGTTATCTTAGCAGTTAAAAATTCATACCCACAATTTTTTATAAGCGTTTTACAAAATTTGTCAAAATCATGAAAATGTACAAATTATTTTGATGTTAAAAAAACGTGAATTTTGGATTTTTAGGGAAGTGGTGAATCATGAATGTATTAGTTTTACAATGAAATATGTTTTTTTTAAATAATCGAGAAAACCCACATAAATATTAAGGAAATCGAGAATTGTGTAGGCCATTTAGGAGATATTTTTATAATTTATAAATATACTGTAAGGCACTATAATAGTTGATAATCTCACAACTCTGATTAAGCTAAATTATGATATTATGTTGTTGATACGTGAGTTGTATAGAATTTTAAATTGTCTTACATCTTGATATAATTATGAAAAATAATATAATAATATAATATAATTTACTCTGATATAACTAATAACTATAATGATATGACACTTCGACATAATAACGATTTATTTGTAGTTATGTTTATGGTAATACTATATAGGACATTTAATAATATGTATTAATACAAATAAACAGTGAAAATAAAATAGAATTAATTTAAAAATTAGTATAAAAATAATTCAACTTTTATCATACACTATTGCATATTATTATATATATTTTTTTGTCGTTAGCAGTTTACATTTTTATTATTTTTTAATAATGCAAAATAAATGAAAAATAATTTGCAATGGATTAAAATATATTGAAGTTTGTAAGACTTGTATCACATTTTAAATTTTAAATCTTAGGATTTAAGCACAGTACTAACTACAACAAGAATTTGTGGGTTCGATATAATTGATCACACTGTTATTGTGCTTTTTGGATCATTCACATTGTCATATCGATGTTGTTTCCAACTGATTTGTCATATTTAAGAAATTATATCATTGCGATCATGTACTACATGGGATTTCCTATTATCCTGTTTCAAAATGGTTAATATTCTCAATCATTACAAGGTTATAATATCACTTATATGGAAATGCATTGCTGTTATATAAACCCTAAGTGTATTTCATACAAGCACTACGATAGAATTGTACTTATTTAAAAACTGACGACTTACGTACATAAAATATATTATGATAGCATAATTCGCTTTATTTTGTTGGATTTTTAGTTCATGTATTATGAATAAATCTGTTATTACTATTAGAAATATCGACGCATCGTAACAAAAATACCGAATTAATATTTTCAATTTATATTTAATAGCGTCAAATGAAACGTATATATAACGTATACCTAACCTAACCTAACCTAACGTATAATATAATGTATTTTAATATATTTTATATCATCGAAATAATAATTAATATTTTCTATTTATACTTCACACTAGTTTTTGATATTCTTATAATTTTGATATATTTTGAAATATCATTTGAAATGGAAACAATTTATATCGCACGTGAATCTCCGAACTACAATATCATATATTTAAAAGAAGATTCGAGTGAGTACCTACCTAACTTATCACTTAAGAGGACGTAGTACGTGCGTGTGTTTTATCCGACTTACTAACGCAAAAAATACTAAAATGTACGTTCAACAGTTCCAATTTTGTGTTGTTAGCTTAAATATTAGATTGAATTGATCTATTTTAAAACTTTAAATCAGAACGTTATCTGTGTTTACGTTGAATGATTCATTATTTTGTAAGTGAATTGTGAGCATTTTTAAATATTAATATTTTACATATTCATATTTATAATTCTTTAAAAAAATAAAATATGTTAAAAATCCAACGAAGTGTTACAATATAGGGTGTTCCAAAATGATTCATCCGATTACGAACTGATACAGTTCGGCAACGGTTAATCGCAGGTTAATGACCAATGTATTAATGGAAAGATTAGCAAGCCGATGGAGATGATTTCATTTTACAACAAGATGAAGCACCACCACATTGGTCCTTAGAAGTACGCAAATTTCTTAACGATCAGCTACCACAGAAATGGATAGGTCGCTGTAGTGCTAATGACGCTACATTTTGTCCATGGCCGCCCCGTTCGCCGGATCTTACAATCTGTGATTTTTTTCTCTGGGGTTACATAAAAAGCATTGATTATGTACCACCCTTTCCAAAAGATCTTGACGAATTGAAAAGTCGCACTACAGACGCCATCAACTTGGTTACAGTCGACATGCTTCAACAGGTTTATGAGAAATTTGAATATCACTTAGATGTGTGTCGTGCAAGTAAGGGGGGTCACGTTGAACATTTATAAGCATTGTACCTAAAACTTAAAATAATCCATTAAAATGTAAAATTAATTCTAACATGATTAATCAAATTATATAATAAATATGATTTTTTGAAATCGGATGAATCATTTTGGAACACTCTGTATGTTTGGATCATTTATAGCATTAGCAGATTCGTTGCCATCACACTTACCCATCCTCAAACTATAGGGTGGGGGGAAATTACTCTAGTTACCGTCAAAAATAATTTATTTTTTATATCAGTTGCACAGTTTACATTCAATATTTACTATAAATCTATCAAGCAAACGGTGTATCTACAGACACAAATATAAAGTTTCCAAATGGCGGTGATCCACCTGGGTTTTTGGTGACGAATCCTCGAGTCCTGTAGTTCCACATACACGTGTTTCTCAACCAACCGTAACCCTACGAACATTTAATGACCATATTTGCCGACGCTTTAGAGTTTAGATCAATAATAGTAAAAAAAAAATACAAAGAGGTTTTTGTGTTAGATTTTATATAGTTATGTGTAGGTACCTATTAGAAATATTATCTATATATCAAAACTATATTTTAAATATTATATACAGATTATTTATTTCAATAATTGTTGTTGGGTTTAATTTTATAATAAATTGTAGAAAACAAATGATATTTACTTAGTACTTAATTGATAAGGACATGTTAGGAAACTAATTTTTGTCAAACATATTGCATAAATTATAATTATTTTAATACTATTTGTGTTTATCATATACTATTGACGTATTGTTAAAAGTTAATACTGATGTAACATAGGACGGTCTGAATAGGCTCGAGGTATACTATTATTTGTAAATCGTGAATAATATTTTAAGAACTTTATTTTAATTGTATAATCATTAATCGATGTATGATACTATGACATTGTGGAAAATAAATTTAATAATTTAATGGTAAATATACATAATTTAAAAAAAAAATCGAATAAAAGTTTTAATTTTTATAAATAAGGTAATATAATACTCATAGTTATAAAATTATACAAAGTGTCTTAAAATGTGTTCGCATACTTGTCATATGTATATACATAGGTATATGTATATATTTACATAAGTAGGTAAAATATAATTTTAAAATAGTGTTTTTATGTCTTTTTAAATATACGTATAAAAAAAAATGTTATTTCGCTAGAAAAATAACTTGACATTTTAAATCAACTTTACTTAACTACTTTTAATATTATTATTACTTAGATCTAATTAAATATAACAATTTCAATTATTCATTTGTTAATTCAAATGTTATTATTATTCTTTTCGTTATTTATTTTGAGAACACTTTGCATAAGAGTTATAACTGTATAATAATAATAAAGCAACAAGATAATCAACACTTTTCATAATGACAGTAATATAATATATATTATTATATATTATTTACAATATATTTCTTCACAAATAAATATTTTGTACAGTTTTTCTCTATATAGTATTATATGCTCAATGCTGGCCTAACATTAATTTAATGACAAAAAAAGGGTCAAGCTCATGTACCTATATAGCTTGGATGTTATAGGATATAAGGATTATGGTAATTTAATAAAATAAATATATGTTAAACAAATAATAAAGATTAATAGGTATGTTTAAAAACATATATAAAAAAAAGCTCATAGTACATTGTATGTCTAACTAGACGTGTGTTACCATTAAAACGTGTCTATAAAAACTACTTAATTACTAAAAAAAAAACAAACAAACACATTACTATAGGAAATTGTAGGAAATCTAAAATTTGAAAATAATTACTTTAAAGTTTAAATAGAAGTATTGAATTATATATATTATTATTGATTTTGCGATTCTATGCAGGTGACAAAGTCATTGACCGATTTAATCATTTGGTCCCCATCATTTAAATGTTTATCTAATAAACGTTGTACAGGAACTTACTGCAATTACCATAAGGGAAAACACTGCAACTTTATATGTAATTATGACGTTGATAAGTTAACAATTGTAATTGAAAAAAAAATAATAATTGGTACCTATTTAAAAACGTTGGTGGGCGTCGTATAAATAATATTTCTTTACTTTTCTAATATCTGCACGATCAGTATCAGCTTCGAAATGCTGTTATTAATATAATATAATTACATGACATCATGCATTTAGATATATACCTACCTAAGATGTAAAATGTATATCATAATTAGCTCATGACATGTAAATATCTTATGATTAAATTTCTAAAATGCAAAACATGAATACTTCACTAAGTAGAAGAACAATTTCCATTTAGTATATAAATACTTTGTTAATAAGTAATCGTTTAACTCAATCGAGCCTGTCATAATTAATTAATCACATAAGGTTGAAGAAATTTAATTTTGAGTTGTAAAAATATGTTGACTAGGCCTGAATTTTACGCGCATTGTTAGTAAATTCATCTGTATATATTATGTGAACCAAAATAATTGCAGTTTCCTGGGTTTTATAAATTTCACCCTGGTAATTAAAAAAAAAAAAAATACAATTTATAAATCGATATAATATTGACGTCAGTCTTTGGCGCAGATGAATCTGTTTTTTTTTTTTTGAAAATTCAATCAGAAAAATCACTTAGATGATTGACTCTTTATTTCTTTCGTTATCATCACAACTACTATCTGCACTACTTCCAACGTCTTTACAAATCTGCATCTCAATTTCAGCAAGCCTGTGGTCCATGTCCCACCGCTGTTGAGTGACTTTTTTGTTGAGGTACAAGTTCTCTGTTTCTACTGCTATCAAACGTTCTTGAAGTCTATTGATTTCTGCTTCCAATGCGGACACCATCGTTGCATCTTTACCTACACCTAATATATAAAAGGCGCTATTATTATATCACACACGAAAAATAACAAGGTTGATAACAGTTAATGGAATCGATATTCACCTGAAGTTGTTGCTTGTGGTTTTTGAGCATCTTGAACATGGTGATGGTGGTGATGGTGGTGTTCTTGGTCTAGAGAATATTTACTAGACAGAGGGGATTCTAAAGTTGCTGCGGCATTTGATCTGTATAATAATAATAGAGATTGGTTTTATCGAGGTAGTATATGGCGTGTGAGCGGAAATATATTCGCATCGTTACTAACCTGAAACTAGGACTTGCGGTAGGACTGAATGAAGTCCTGTTATTAATGTTGCTGTTGAATGTGGCCGCTGGCCTTAAAAGACCTTCACTGGATTGCAACCACATCTCATCTTCTACTTTAATTTGGCTTTCTACGATTCCGGGCGTCGACTTGCATCGCCTTCCGACTAGTCCTATACAGGTAAAGAAGACAATTGTATTACCCAAATAAATTCACGAATAACTCTTTTATATTATTATACACATAGGTACCTACATAATTTATTTAGGTAATACTCAACGTATTTAAATGATTTGTAGTTTTCGACTAACCTTCTAATTTATCGTCTGGACTAGGATCAGTTTTGTACTTTTCCAGACGTTTGGTTGCTATTGCCTCTAGTCTGATTCTGGCAGTAGGGTATTCCTTGAGCACGTCCCACATATCTTTTTTGGACAAAACGAACAGATCGCTGTAGCCTACTGACCTGACTGAAGCAGTCCGCCTATTCCCTGCAAAATATGAAGTGTTATTACACACACACACACATTTACGCTGAACTGATGAAATCATTTACCCGCTGTCCCCATATTAAGTATACTAATTTCTCCAAAATATGACCCTGCTCGAAGTACTGCTAAAACTGACTTGCCATCGTCAGTGACTACTTGTAGTTTCCCTCTGCTTACTATGTACATTTCTTTGCCAACTTCCCCTGTGAACGAATTATAATTTTACTATTCCTCCAATGATGACAATAATATTTAAAACACCACAACGAATTGAAAATTATGGTATATATAAGTTAGATTAGGTTAGGTTAGGTTAGGTACCTTTTCTACAAATATAATCTCCGGGAGAAAACAACACGGGTCTTAATTTCAACACAAGTTCACAAAGGAATCCTGCTTCTGTGTTTTGAAAGATTTCAACCCTTTTCAGAGTGTCCAAGTGTACGTTTATTGCGATCTCAGCTTTTAGTTTATCTATAAAAACCATAATAATGGTGAATTATAATACCATATTAATTTTGTTAATGTAAGTTGTAATCTTGTTATAAAAATTAAAAACCAAGACATGACATTGTAAGTGTAAGTATACTTTATTGATATTATAATTATAAGATCTTGTAATAATAAATATTATAGTTTTATCAAACCATTTTCTTTCTTGTTATTACTGTTTACAAGGTTATTCAATGTTGTGTATTTTAATATTAAAACACTTTATATTATATTGTATTTCAGAAGTTATAACAAAACGTGATGTTACTTTTTCACACCATACGAATTTTAATTAAAAACAGAATAATGCATTTAATAACTACCCGGTAAACAGCTAATGGCTTTTTCTTCGTCTGAACATTTTTGCGTTAACCAGAGGTAGTCAAACCATTTAATCACTTTGGTCTGCAAGTGATTCGGTACTCTTCTCATTCGCATGTACGTTTTAACACCATCCAATTTCGCTAAAAAATAACAATTATAATCAAAATAAATAATTGAAAATTAAAAAATGGCATTTTACGATTATATGTAATTCGTAATTAAAATTCAATTTGACTGACATAATATCTATTTAATAATATTATTATATTATCGTACACTTTACAGAATGAGCTTAGTTAGCTGCATTTTGATAATTATTACGACAAAATAAAGCTACCCTAGTCTAATATTAATAAAATGTAATATAGTAAAGTATACAAGAATATAATCAATAAACATAAGCGGAATGCATCAAGTAGGTAAAGACATATAATTGTTTGTAACTTTTGTTTACTTTAAGCACCATTAATACAGGGATACGAGCATCATGCTTGATAACTAATTGGGTATTATATCATATGTCTAATATATGAATAGCTCCACGAGACAAGAGAAGATAAATAATATAATATGTATGACATTGTATGTTGTATGTGTGCATTGTATATATCTATAATTATTGACATATACATTCGCATTCAAGATATTAGTTTACATATAATAATGATTACAACTTTCCTGTTGTACAAATAAAAGGATTATATAATAAAGACCGTCATCCAATTTAGTTAAATACCTTCTTTAAGTTTTATGTAAATTGCATAATATATGTAAAATAAGTTTTTAACTATAATATACATCTAGTAGTCTATCTATATGTTTTATATGCTTTAATCAATTCAGAAAAAGAAACAACTTAATAATATTTTTTAATAAAATATGGCCATTGGCCATACAGGGTGATTGTTTAAATTTGCACACCTTATTTTAAGAAAACTTTTTTTTTTCTAATTTAATTTGTAGATAAATTATCAATAAAAAAAAGATGGACAAGTGGGTGTCGCTCTGTTGTACAGTAGATTACAAATGGGTCACTGACCTCTATAATGGATGTATCAATGTATACGAAAAACGATTCTGAGCGAAGACGGTCAGTTAACCTATGATATTACTTACTAAGTATATTTGATGATATTATTGTGAATAAAGTAATTTATCAACCTATTTACGTGGAACTTTGTTTTAAATTTTTAATCCTTAGCTTTATAAGTTGTATATTTATACTTTTTTAACTACAAAATCGTTTTTAAATTTTAAATTTGATAAAATATGTTAACATTTGAACATTAAATAATTATGAAAAGAAATTGTGCCTATGTACTTTTAATATTTATTAACTGCTATAGTAACAATATATCAGGAGCCTTGTATCAAATTTTATTGATATCTAAAAAATAAAAATCTTGGAAACTGAAAATAACCGTAAACAGCTCAAAACGAGTCAAACATTTTGAAATACTATCAAGTATAGAAATAGATAAAATACCACCATGTTTTTGAATTACAACAAAATAAGAAAATTACGAGAAGCTACACGAGAAATCGAGTAAATATCCAATACTATAAAAATTTGAGCTTTGAACACTCATCAAAATACCTAAAAAATTTGAAAACTGAAAATGTCCCTAAACAGTTCAAAAAAAGTGAAAATATTTTGAAAATTTTATCGTGTATAGAAACTGCATGAAAAATCAAGGAATCACATGAACATTTCATGAACATACATTGTTTTAGAGTTACACTAAAAACCAAAATCGATTTAATCAAAATCAGATTTTGCGTAAAAATTCCAGGTTTTCCTTAATTTTATTTTTGTTTTCCCTGTGTTTTTGAAAACTACCGGGAATTTTAAATTTTGACCTTATCAATCACCAATTTGATTTACTTTTCTATCAAACAAAATACTGAAGTTGAAAATCGAAGCATTATTTTGACTACTTATTGTGTACACAGGCACAAATAAAAATAAAAATAAAATCAATAGATTCATCGCTCCGCTCAGAATCTTAAACTTATTGTTCAATGTTTGGTTTAACAGCATCAACATTTTTTAACAGTATTATGAAATAAAAAGTATAGATTGTAATTTAAAAAGAAATCTTGTTGTATGTGTGAAAAATAATAGTGTAGGTAAGCATAAGGGATCATTTAAAATACTTAAATCGCACACATTTTTCAATTTCTAAAAATGGAAACATCTTACAAATATATTCTTTTAGAAAAAAAATTGTGTTCACTATTAAAATAATTACTTTGTCATAATTTGTTTTTTTTATAGAAATCATAAGCCTAGGGTATCATATCGTCTTTTAAAAGTAAAATAAGATAACAAATAGGTATTCACGTAGTCATCTGTCGAACAAATATAAAAAGTAGAACATATTAACAATCCAGAATACAGACAACTTCGATATCTACAGTTAAAATGAAAAGCATAAACCATAAGACAAATAAATAATGAGGCTCTGGGCGCTTATTGAACCGAATAAATAAGACAAATTCACTAAAAGCATATTATTATTGTTTAGTTTTCGAATACAACACAACGCAAAAAAAAAAATCAACCAGATATCATAGACAACCAGCTGGTCATATATTTTAGTGATTTAGAAAATAAGTGAAACTGTTTTATTCAACATAAGGTGGGTAACATTATAAAAGTAAAGTCTAGTTAGCAAACACTATATGAAAATAATATAACGAGTAGATAGGTAGAATATTGGACGACAGATCGAAAGAAATACATTTAAAAATAATAATTTAATAGTTTTGTAAACATTACATGTCTTTACTTACATTGAGCAGTACCATCTGTAAAATAAAATTACAGTCATATTAATAAAAAAAAAATTGATTCTGTTGTAACATTGATATTTTTATGGAATATAATTCATGTTATTATTTACGTTCTATGAAATGAGTTTTAGATGAAATCCATCCATCTAAAGTTATTACGTTAGCTAACTAATCCATTTTTAAAGTATTTATTTTACCGTTGTTTGAAAACAAATAATATATTTTACTTATTTGGTATAGTCAACAAATACGTCTGAATTCGTGTGTTAAAAAATAGATTTTTAAATGTATTATAATGTACTTATTTATCAATACTAAATGCAGGCATCTATAGATCCTATTAAATATAAGTAATAATATGAATGGTTTGATAAATATTACAATTGTGTAGTTGACCATTATGTTATAATAACTATTAGCAAATTTTTGAGAATCGTAAAAGCCTACATTTATATAAACATTTAAATATTTTTTTTAAATGTTTGCTTATAAATACATATTATATTTTATTAAACGAAGCTGTAAGAAAGTATAAACTCTATCGGCTCAGAATGATTATTTCGATCAAATCTCTAAAACACAACACCCTTAATAATAACACAAAATCACTTGGCGTTATGAATATCACGCGTCTATTATCATAGTTATCTCTGACCATTGTCGCGATCGCAAAGCTAATGAATACTGGGGATAACACCCGTTTATTAACGATGTTCTTGCTTCAGCACCACTTGCTGGGAGGTTATGTAATACGCATAAAGTAGTACCTAAAATAGATAACAAACGCGTGTGTATAAAAAAATAAGAAACCGAAGGGCAAAAAAGAAACAAAATACAAGCACAAAATCAATAAACTCTGCTGCAGAGGTTTACCTTAATTCAAAATCGTGTTGTGTGCGAAACGTTTCTTACCACCACACAGCCACCGTCGCCACGAATAACTATAAACTCCGTCGTCGTCACACGAGCGACTTAATCTAGTTTTATTATGTATATTGTACAGTGTACAGTGTACTATAACGAATATAATATATATGTGTGTGTAGCGTGTGTGTAAACCAGGTGTACGCTCAGATTAAAATCAAGATTTATAGTGCCTCCTGCAGTTAGAGCCGTTGCCTTTGCCTGCATGACCAAATCTTCTACTATCGTTCTGTGCCTTCTGGATACGATGCGTTCGGAATAATATATTACTGTTGTACTTACCAATAATAACGATGTAATATTATAATAAACTATATTAGCCTTCAGAGTACGCTAGAACTGCAGTTAGACTACCGTTTAATCTCCCTAAAATATGATCATCACTGCAGCCGAACAATATTATGATCACATTCGAGGAGAAAAAACCTACATAGTTGGTACAAAAGGAATAGGTAGGTGGTAATTTACCCATATCTTTATATAAGCATATGATATTTAAAACTAAAAAGCCGATAAGAAAGTTACTTACGCAGTTACGCGTCTATACAATTTTCCTCAACTGTCCATTTCTTCAAAAAAATAAAACCCATTTTTATGTGCACCTATTTCCTTTGTCTGTGTTTTCTCATAGAAACCATCGCCAGAATTTCTGATAATTGGTAAACAATTTGACAAAAATATGTCTTAATCTTAATCTGAGTTACGAGATTATCGACTGCTAGAGCCTTACTCTTTCTTAACAATATAGTACAGAACACTAGTCACTATAACAGTTAAGGTTGTTGTTGCTTAAATGAATACTGGAATTTTAATTAAATTAATTTTAATACTTAAAGGAAAAATACACAATTTTAGTCCAAAAAAACTTCTGGAGGAAAATGGAAACTAATCTTTTTTTGTGGAGAAAAATGAACAGTGGAGGATAGTGATATCTATTTTTTGGAGGAAAATGGTCCCATAATAAAAGTAAACAAATTATACTTAACGGTGGATGAAAAAACAATAGAGAAAACCAAAGGCAAAGTTTAATTAAATAAAAACAATTTGGCACCTAGAACTTAAAAGAAAAGAAGAAACAATAATGAACCATTTACGTATAATACGTCGAATATTCTTACACACAGCTACCTGATGACCTAATAAGAAACATCAAAATGAGTATCAAATATATTATCAATCATTAACACATCATTAAAGAATTCCGTAAGCATGAGGAAACAAGAAAAAACGACAATAGACCCTGATCATATCCAACAGTAATACTTTGAAGTTCTTAAAATCACCAAATATTTATAATTTAATATTATTTGTAACGCAAAAAAAAAATTCTATAAAAAATCATAAAATGTTTTTCTAAACTACTGTTTATTTATGGCCACAGATACTTATATATTTTCTAGATCAATAAAAGAACTAAAAATATTATTGTAATATTGTTTTACATTACGCATGCGCTACCCCTGTTAGTTAAAGATTTAAATGAAAGACGCGTGTGCTTGCTCACAGTGTTTATGGTCTTATCAAATACTTAAGTAAATCAAGGCATCAACAAAGAAGTCTTATAGTAATTTTGAATTTTTGATAACCACTCTGTATAATTGAAACCCAGGTTGAACCCGAATGAAAATAGCAAGGATGACTTTATGTAATGAGATCAGAATGTTTTTCCTTATAATTTTATGAAAACAATATTGAAACCAGTCACGTTAAATCAGAAAAAATTAAAAAAACGTCTATTTATGATACTAATATTATGATTTAAACCATTAATGATATATTCTTAGAATTGAAAAATAACCAGGTACTTAAAGAAATTAATAGTTGATAAGAATTTACTAAATCTATTAAAATACACATAAACGTATACCTACTGAAAAAACGTAGATTATAAATGATCATTTTATGAAGTGGTTATTTTTAATTATATAGACATTATTAAAATATGTAGGTAAAGAATAATATTGTTGTACTTACACTATATTTTTACTGCGAATGACACACAGCGCGTGTAATTCATCCTCATTACAATAGTTAAAGTTCTGTATTCAATAGAAGAATACACTTATATGTTATTGGATGTAGGTAATGTATTTTGTAATAATACTATTATTTTGTATTATGGGTGAATTAAGTTATATTTAGCATCTTCTCTTGTTATAATTCTAAACGATAATCTATCGATTGATAAACAAATTATTAGAAATAGTACTATACCTAGGTGCTTAACACATTATTTTACTTCCAATATGGTTTTATAACATTAATGCTATTATTGTAAGGCATGGTTATGTGTGCAAAGTTATGTATTATTTATTATAATGTGTTCAAGATTTAAAATATATACGTTTGTGTACACGTCACCGTTTTGCAATTGAAAATATTACGAAAAATTTTATCGTAAATATAATAAAATGAGCGTTTATAGTTTTTATAATTTTTCAAGCGTTTCATTTGGAAAAAAAACATTTTATGATCAGTGTGCTTGGAAATACGAAAATGATTAAAAGCTCTTGGAAACCCGTTTGCGGACCATTAAGCCTCAACTTTTATAATGCGTTTTTGTGACGACGATCATTACTTAGCCTCACATTAATGGGCTATAATATAGAAAACTTATCGTTTTTTTTTGAGGAATATCTATACTTTGTAATGAGAATTAATGACACAAATTTAATTTTTAGTTTTACAATATTTATTGAAGAAATTTACATTTTTAATAAAAATGAAAGGTTTTATTCGTTTTTAAAGACGATAAATAACCTATTTTTGTATTTAATAAGTATTATGTATAAAGTACAACATTATTTTAATTTTAACTGTTAAATGTTTATAATTTTTGTTTTTATATTATGCTTTAAATGTTGGAATGTATGGAATGTATTATGCTTATAAGTATAGAGTGTTTACTTACGATGCTTTCATTATTGTATAATTGAGACTTGTGTAATGGCTATAATTATTAATTTTTTATAAAAATAAATACTATCATGTATTAATTTTTAAGGAATATGTGCTTGTAACATTGCATCCAGATAACTTAAATTAACTAAAAATTAATTTAGAAGTTGATAAAAATTTCAAACAGCCTATAGTAAGAATAAATTTCGATTATTCTTATATATTTAAATAAATCATCTTTCAGATAGAAGAATCATCAAATATAAGACAGTAGGTAGGTGATTTATACGTCTTGAAGCAATTATACAACTTATCGAAATATTTTGGACGTGTATAAAAATTATACTCTACATTTTGTTTTTTGAAATTTGTTAATCATATTTCAAGTACATAAATAATGTCCACAACTAATGTTAAAATTTAGTATGCATAATTTTTGGTTCAAAGTCTACTTATAAGATTTGAACTAATTAGGCAGGTACCTAGGTACATTATAATATTATAATACATATAGTGTAGTTACTTACCTATAATAATTTATATGTATTATAATATTATATATTATAAAAGTTATATAGTTTCTATGATTTAGGTGTGCTATAGTATCAATAGTTACCTAATGTTAGATAAAAGTTATATAGTTAGATCATCATCTGTTAAGGAGGCTTAAGGGTTGGAAATTGGTCTATGATATATATTATCATACAATTGTCAATAGTTACTATATAAAATAAAAAAATCAACAGTTATCTGTCAAAATAAAATATTCAAGAAGCTGATTAATGTAGTCGATCTTAAAATACGACACTGATTATGTATACTGTAAAAAGTATAAAATGTCGGATAGAATAATTTATTATTTGTTACTGTACCTTGGAATTCTTTGCGGCCGGCGCTCACGCTCACCACTATACTGGCCACGTGGCCGAGCACGGTTGCAAACAGTAGAAGACCGAACAGCAACTGGCATATGACGAACGCGTACTCGCCATTGCTCCTGGGTTTGGGCAAGTCACCGATGGTGGTCAACGCCAGCGTGCACCAGTAGTAGCTTTGCAGGTACCGCTTGACCGTGTCCGTCTCTTCGGTATCCGAGTCCGTGTATACCCAGTTTTTGCTACCGAAACCGTTGTTCTTGTAGATTATGTGGTAAAGACACCCGTTCCAGTGAAATATCACCAACAGGTAGTGGATGAGGCTACCGGATCGGATGAGGTTCGGGTAATTGGTGTGCCGCTCGGTCCGGTCCATGAATGCCCAGAAACGGTAGATCTTCACTATGCGAAACGATCGGAGGATGGAGTTGAACCCTATGGACAGGTAGAGGAAGTCCAGTGGCAACAGGCATAGGCAGTCTATGTAGAACGTAGTCGAGTTCATGTAGTGGTTGCGCAGTTTCGCGGCATCCGTCTGCAGCACGCCGTCCTCCAGGTAACCCGTGCGAAAGTGAAATAATATGTCGATCACGTAAAGCAGATCACATATATAGTCCAAACAAAACCATACCACGATCGTGTTACCTGTGACAAACATTTGTATGGTCATTTATATTATCGTTATCGTTTTTATAAGGCATATACGTCATTGCGGTAATATATAGTATTATAATATGACTACGACAGAAATACGTTTGATATTAAAGGAGCGATGGAACACTAATAATTACTGTCATCTGAATACCTGATCATGCAATCTTGTTATACATGGCATGTTTATAATGTATATCAAATGTATCTATGAATTGGAAATCAACGAATTAAAACGTAACGGTTACACTACCCAAGAACATGCCTACAACGACATTTGTATCAAATATAATATATGGTTCAATAAAATGAAAATCCACTGGAAATAATTCGGCACTGAAAGTAGTAATAAATAGTTTGATCTTTTACTTTTATACATTTTGAATTAAATGTCAAATTGAAATTCAAGTTATGCAATTAGTTTAAAGAAGATTGGTATTATTCCACCTTTTTAGTTCAACTTTTGACATATTCTTGACAGGTTACATACTAGAATGGGTGAGATAAAAAAAAAAGAGAATGGCTTCTGAATTGATCCTTAATAAAAATATGTTTTGATATATTATATGTATACATATAATTTTTTTATTTAACCCCTCTCATTGAAAACGTCTGTGTATGTCACTGTATAGTACGGTAAGTGTTTAACTTTATCAATGTATAGTAGTTAATATTTCGTGAATACACGTTAATACACGTTTTAATTATAGATGTTGGAACCAGGCATATAATGTTATAACATATATTATTATAATATTTTCTTGCTCATTATTTGATTGGCATGTCCTTTATGGACATGAATTGTGTAAAATCATTGTGTTAAATATGTATAATCGGTTCCCCGCTGAGATATTACTTTAGTTAAGTAAATACGAAGTAGGTAAGCTACCACCAAAGTAAGTTTTTAAGTTTTATTTTTATAGACTAGATAATCGTATTTTTTTTCGGTCAAACAAATCTAAGCCTCACACTTTCTAAAATGAAATCTATTGTTCTGATGAAAAACTCTTATAAAATGGATTTTGTATTAAGAATAAGACGTGTCAGCAGTGTTTCAATAAAATACACTCACGTGTAATGTGTATCGAACAGTCAAATATTCTACAGCTGTTACCAATCTACGTATCGTATACCTAAGCTTCGGAAGGTCGAATCGACCTATTTTTTGAACACGAATTCATGTGGTGTCCAATACGGTTTTATGAAAATATTCTTTTCCTTGGCTAAACTTGTTCAATATGTTTAAGTGACATTTTTAATTATGCTATAGATATAGCTCAGCCTTGACCCATTATGTTCAGGCATCCCTCGTTCAACATTGCGATGGATTATGTCAATAATTGTAACTTACGGTTGATTTCACTGAACGCGAACCGATATATGATCACCCAGAAGTTGTAGAGGAACGCCATGGACACGACCATGTTCCAGTAGTAGCAGAGCTGTCCGGCGGGGTCAAACACAAACGACCACCGTATGCCTTTGACTCGGTCGGACGTCCGGTCTCTGTACTGCCGGGGACCGCCGTTCTTCTGCCGGCCACCGTCGAAGCAGATGGAACCGCGGGCGTTGTTATACGACGCCCTACCAGTCGTGGTGCTGCCTCCACCAGCACCGTCGGCTCCACCACCGCCACTTGACGCCGCCGCCGCCGCTGCTGCACCGGAAGCACTTCCGCTTCCTGCGGTCCCCCCATCACCACCTCCGTCACCACCGTCGCCCACCCCGGCGCCGGTGCCATCAAAGTTGACCCGGCTTGGACGGTGCTGCCCGGAGGACGATTTGCCGCCCGCCTTGGCCGCTATGTCCGAATCCGAGCTGGCTATGCCGCCCGGCAGACAACTGCTAGTCTGGTTTGTGTAAACCGGCGTCAACGAGTCTCGGGAGTGGGAGAAACAGGTCTGCGTAAAAATAATGAGTCAATATATAAAACAAATCTGATATAACTTATCTCTTATCGTGAAGTGAATAGGGGCAAATGCATGTGACTGTTTGGACGTGCTGTCACTTAGACGTAACTGTTAGGATGCCAAAAAAACGTACTGACCCATCCATTAAACAAACAAAAAAACCATGAAGATACTTAGAATGAATTTGCACAACTTTTTTTAGAATTTGTGTGATCAGTAATTACGAATTAGTTCTTGAGTACCACGAGGGGTAACTATAATGAGACATTTTTTCTAACAACAATTTATTTTTCAACAATTTTTTAAACTAAATATTTAAATATAATAAGCATGCATTCGCAAGGCTATCATTGATAACGATATTTCATAACTTTTTAAATAAAACGAGTTTTCCTGTTTCATCTGTTACCAGACAACCCTCTCCATAATATGGAAGAATTTAAATTCATTCATAATAATAACTCTTTCGATCGTCGTATCGATAAGGATTTAATTTTTGTTTGTGGTGATATAGTTTTCTAAGTAATATTTGTCATATTATAATCATATATTCATATTACATACATTAATTTATAAATATTATAAAAGGTACCTACATTAAGTTTAAGTATTAAAAAAAAGGCATTATTATGTCTGATCCTTAATAATAAAATAAACAATTCGTAATATTTAATTTTTATTTATTCACTAGTAACAACTAATTGAAGGTTAGCCTTAGTCACTAACGTGTTCTAATTTTCTGAGGTCAAGCATCGGTCAACGTCGCTAGTTCCCGGATGGGTGACCACCCGGGTTTTTAATGACGAATCCTCACCCCCGCATACACTACACGTCACACGTGTTCCTCAACCAACAGTAACCCTCCTACAAAATGATAATAATAGTTGCCGATGCAAGATCAATAAATAAAGTAATAAATTGAATATTGGCCAACGTGTTTCATAGTATTTAAGTGTTAATATAAGCCACGGGGTTCTGGACCACTGGGTGTGAATTATTTAATAGTTACGTTTTCATAATTGTGTATCTCTGAGAAACTCTTTTAGACTATCAGTTTTATCTTTTCAGGATAACGCGATCTTATACTATATAAGTATAGATAGTATTAATATGTGTCTATCAATCTTCATATTGACCTGTTTAGATTTATTTTTCACGTTTGGTAGCTGAAGTGACTATTCTATACTAAACTAGATTCTACCCTTTCGAAGAATATAAATTCATTTTTCTACTTGAACGAAGTTATCAAAGACAAACTTATTTACTTTTTTTGAAGAATACAAAAAGTTTGATAAGTCATGATCACTTCACAAAGTGTGTCGGTTCCACGGTCTTATATACAGGTCGGGCAACTAACAAATGATAGTGGTTCGCTTAATGATGAACATTAGTAGTCAAAAAGACCTAGACTTATTAACAATGAAATACTTCCATTTTTTGGAAAGACAGTTATTTTTGATAGTAATTGTAATGTCCAATGCAAATATTTAGGAAAATCAATTCCTATTGAACTAATCTGTAGTGACAATTTGAATGGCGAACCAGAAGTAACAGTTGAATCACTTGAATGTTTGATATCTCAATTTGATAAAAAGTATGTTTGTAGAGGAGTTGACGTTAAAAACCAAAATGTTGAGTTTAAAACTCAAGTAACGTATATTGATTCCTTAAATAAATGGAGACATAATAATTGTTGTATTATACTTCAAGAACAAAATATAGTGTGTGCTTCTTGTAAGTTAATTAATAGAACATTTAATAATAATAAAGTCAGAAGAAAATCTAAAACTATTAAAAGAATATCTTTAAAAGTCACACCTAGCAAAAAACATAATTTAAAATTGCTCCGCAAACGTAACCATTTAAAACAACAACATAACCGTAAGTTAAAACATACAATTGCAAATATCAAATTGACTATAGAGGATTATAAAGAAAAAATAAAAAATTTAGACGAAGAGACAGTTTTGAAGAAAATTCCATCAGGTAAACATCAATTACTGGTCCAAGAAATATTAACTACATCTAAGCGTAAAAACTCTAATGGCAATAGGTATTCAGAAGATTGGGTTATATTGTGCTTATTACTCCACATTAAATCTCCATCAGCTTATTCATTTTTACGAATTAATAAGATTATGCCTTTACCATGTATTAGAACAATCAGAAATTACTTATCGACCATAAATACTTCATGTGGTTTTGATGAAAATTTTTTTGAACTTTTCAAAAAAAAAATAGAATCAAAAAATTCAATGCAGAAACATGGGTTATTGGTTTTTGATGAAATATCAGTTCGAGAAAACATTTCTGTTAAATCTCATACTCTCACCTATTCTGGACTTATTGATTTTGGTAAAGAAGATGAAGTTTGCAATCAATTACCAAAACCTAATAGTCTAGATGATCTAGCTAATCATGGTCTTGTTTTCCTTTTTCAACCACTGGCTGACACTTATACACAACCCATTGCTGTATTTGCATCTAGGGGACCTGTCAAAGGGGACACATTGGTTAAACTACTTATAAAAGCTACAATATTATTGGAAAAAGCTGGAGTTTTAATTCATGGATTTGTAAGTGACAGTGCTTTAACTAACAGAAAAGTTTGGTCAGAACTGGGTATATCTGGTAAACTTGAAAGTAGTCGTAGCTATATTGAGCATTTTAATGACTCAAATAGGAAATTCTTTGCTTTTTCCGATACCAGTCATCTGATAAAAAATGTTCGAAATCGACTATACAACAAACGTGAACTATTAGTAAGAAATTGTTTGATTTATTAATGTTTAATTAATATTATACTATATGTACATGCTTTTGTTAATCAATTTAAATACATTTAGGTAGATCCTATGGAAAAGCCAGTAAAATGGAATCATTTTAGAATATTACACGAATATGACAAGACTATAAGTAATAGTAAATTACACTTGTGCCCAAAAATTACTGAAAACCATTTAAATTTACAGAATTCATCTTTAAAGATGCGTGTGCGTCTAGCTGTACAGGTAAACACTAATAACAGATTAAAATTAAGTATTAACCAAAAATAAAATGTTCTGACTATCCACCATTCATGAATTTGATATAATTAAAAAAGGTTTTGAGTAACTCTATGGCAGTTGGTCTAGAAGTGTTAAAAAAAAGAAAAGTTCAGGGTTTAGAAAATTGTGATTCTACAATCAATTTTTGCGTTAAATTTAATGAAATGTTTGATGCATTAAACAGAAAAGTTCCGTTTCAAGGTGTACATCCTGATACTAATGACTACAAAGTTAGAAGTGACATAAAATTATTGATTCTTTAATGTTGCTCTAAATTTATGTGTTTCATGTGTCTAACTTTAAATTTTTGCTTTGTGATTTTGTTAATTTGGCATTGGGTAGAATTTTTGCATGTTCATGTAAGGTTATAAATGTTTGTTCTAATAAATTTATAATCAAAATAATAGTATTTTTGTTAAAACTAATTTTTTGTTTACATTAAAATTGTATTTGTTGGGTAGTTTTAAATTTATATTTATAAAATATAGGTCTTGCAAGACACACTTAAATGGTTAAATGATTGGGAGATGAGAGTTAAAATTGGAGAATTAAATGAACAAAATTTCTTAACATCTAACACTGCAGAAGGCTTAAGAGTTACTTTAAACTCGACGATTGATATTATAACATACCTCATAGAAGTATATAATTTCTCATATGTTCTTACTGGGAAAATTACACAAGATAAATTAGAAGTATGTATATGAATTATGAACTATAATATTAAACATCAAGTATTTTTTGTTGTATTTGCACTATTATTATAGTTATGGAATATTTTTTAGGTATTTTTTGGTACCATTCGTCAAGCTGCTGGTGCTAATGACCATCCAGGGACCCCAACATTTTTGCAACTATACAAACTTCTGTCTATTTATAGTTTACTAAAACCACCTAAATTTGGCAATTGCACTGTTGAACCATCAGATGATGCCAAGCCTTTGATTACAATTAGTGAAATAAAACTAATTTTCAATAGTAAAAATAATAACCCATCAGCTTTAGATGTAATAAAAAAGAAAATGGATGGTTTAGTAGAAGATGGAGATTGGGAATTCTCAGATGTATTCGAACATGATTATAGTCTTTCACCTATAAAAGAATGCTTAATATACTACTTGGTTGGATATTTAAGTAAACAAATCTCTACGAGATCGAAATGTGACATTTGTATTTCTGCATTTAAGAGTATGAAATCATTTTCCAATGTTTCAGAAGCAGAATTAACTAATTTTAAATCTATGGGTAAATTAATTCACCCTAATTATGTATTTTATAAATTTATATGTAAAGTTGAAGATTATTTTACCAAAAATATTAATAGTGCTGATGTATATTCTGAAACGATCGAAGATATCTTACAAAATGAAGACTTGAATTTCCCATGTAAAGTTCATAAAGATGATATCCTTGCGTATAGTATCAGGTACTATATTAACATGAGAATGAGACAATTTACACGACAATTAAATAAAGAGCAATTAAAAGAGAATTCTAAAAAGAAAAAGGTTTCTAAATTTTGTCGTACTTAATAATATAGTATAAATGTAAATAAAATTATATAATATAATTTTATTATTATTTTTTGAATATTAAATATATTATATTCAAATAAAATGCGTTTTGGTTGAAATTAGTATACTTTTTTTCTGTATTTAGTTACAATAATTAATTTATGATACTATTGAGAACTATGATAATAGATAGCGTTGCAGATCATTTTGATTATTCCGTTCATCAATAAGCGATCCAACAGTATGCATTTCGATAGTACCGAGTTGCCCGACCTGTATATAAGACCGTGGTCGGTTCCGATGTCAGTATTCTTACTAATTTTACTAATACAAAGAGAATAGAAAATAGTCATTTTTTCTTTTACCTTGTAATAATTCACTACATTTTTTCTTTTCTCTACTCTTTAGTAATGAAAACTATAATTATTTTCTTTACATTTCCTTAGAAGAAAACGGAAGGATAGCATTGTTTCTGAATTAATTATTAAATAATACATACATGTAATCGTGTTTATATTTGTTAGTATTAGGATTTTACTTTATAGATAAACATTTTCATATAATAGGTAACCTTAAGTATTACAACCGACACAGAATTGAATTTCAGTATAGTGGTTTAAATTTCCCGCATTAACCTTAATTATTAAACAGTAATAATAAGTGGACTCAATATTTGAAATGGGGTATGTGTAAATTAACTCAAATGTTATAATGGTTAAATACAATATTATTAAACATAGAAACGTAATCAGCTTATTCACCATGTCTGAACTTTCGATACATACAAATCTCATTCAAAAACAATTTAACGATACCTCCTGATATTAATTAGTTACGTAAATCCACTAATTTCACATTAATAATAATTACTCAGTTATAATTATTAATCGAAAGATAATTATAGCACAAAAAACGTCAATATTTTAGTTACCTATCCTATTTAAATTATCCCGTTGGATATATAATTAGAAGCGCAAAATAAATAATAATATTTCATTATTACACCAAGAATACAAATTGCTATATTATTATTATCGTAGGTATAAAATTGTTTATAATATACAATAATACGATTATAATCTGTAGAAAATAAACTCTTTCAGTAGGTTGGTGATATATACGTTGAATTCACGTTAGAGTTGATTCACATTTGATATTTTTGCTAAGTAATTTATCTTTCCCAATACAAATATCCCGAGACAGAAATAATTGTATTGAACAAATAAATAATAACGCATCTATGTTTTTATTTGAGTGGTCAACAAGAATAGTAGCGGTTAATGGTATCCAGAGAGTGAGTTCACAGTGAGAATTCATTTCAGCTCCCTACACAACTCATTCTAGAAGTTATCCGGGCACGTACATACAGCATCGTGTTCAGTTGTGGTGGAAAACGTGGTCTAGTAACTTATAAAATACATCTATTGTTCTCTTTTTCCCCCATAAAATAAAGATTTCTGGATTAGATTCGATTTAATCGCCAACACTATATAGTCTCTGGTCAAATGCGACCTGACTGCGAATAAAACAATATTGTTTCTAAGTACCTAGGTACAAAATAAACATCAACCGTTTATTAATGTAAAATTGCAAAAATTTTAATCCCTTCAATTTTAAAATAAGATTAAATGTATTCAAAATTTTCAAATATGATAATTAAAGTTCTGAATTTAATGAACCTGCCACTATATGATAATATATAATGTGTACTTATTCCATAGTTTAATTTTGTTATTACCTCATATTTAAATAAATTGAAGTCGATAATGACGTAGTCACGAACCTAATTGATTGACTTAGGGGATGTTATCTAATGCTCGTGTAATATTGTAATAATTAATCAAAATTGTGTTGATTATCAAATTTCTTTTTTTCTTTTTAAATAATACTTTTCATATTATTATTATAGTATAGGTATATTTTGTTTTACAATTCAATAATACATTTATATAGAAACCAATTTGGAAATTGAAATATTATTAAACTCAAAATATAAATAAATTGAATACGATAGAACAATGTCTGGTACTGAAAATTTAATTAATATTTAAGAGTACCATAGTCCATAAAATAAACATACAGTTATGTTTTGCATTGATTTAATATACAATTTGTATTTTATAAGTTATAAGTTATAACCATTGAATAGTAGGAAAAATAATATATAATAATTTATTGACATAAGAAATATGAATGTGTGTATTAAGATTAAAAATATAATTATTTATTTGTTGATGAATTGATTTACTATGAACTTCGACGATCGGTTTTTGAAGAATAAATTGTTTCTGGTAGTTATTATGAAACTAATTTTAATATTGAAAACAATTATATTGATTTATTATGTATTTAGATATTTGTATAAGTTGTAAATAGTAAATAACTATTAAAGTCATAAAAAAAATAAATATTTAAAATAACCAGAGTGTATTTCCGCAAGTACCTACATAATAATTTTAAGTAGTTGGCTTTAGACTTATTATTTATAAAAAAAAACAAAAAAACTGAAAAAAAATTAAACTTACCTGAGGTGGTTTTCGACTTACGCCAAATCTACATCCTACCAAGTCAAGTAAGCTTTGTCGGCCAGCAGAGAGCCTAAGTGATTCGACACTGGATTTAGTACCGAATCTTACTGGACTCCCAGTATCTAATCTCGTGCCAGATATGCTTAGTCGTTCACCAATCCGCCCTGTGCTGGTGATTGTTCCTGAAAAAGTGAAAACCATTTTTAGAAACGACTTAAAAAAGTATCAACTGCAGAGTTGGACGTGGTATAATAGCAAGTCTCATTACAATATTATTTAAAACTAAACAATTTTTAAGTACCATTACATTCAAATAACTAAACTATTCATCAAAAAATGGCCGAGTGATTAATTCTCTACCGATCAGTATACTTAATAATTTATTTTGTATATTGCTCATTGCACTTTTAAAACATTGTTGCAAACAAATATCAACCCAAATTTAAGTTTTTAATCATATACTATTATATCATTTTGCACAAAAGTTTAGGGACTTCAAAATTATTTATCAATTTATATTTTGAATGAAAAAAGGGAAATTCATTGAAAAAATTGTATTTATTCCGAAGAAAGATGGAAAGGATTCATATTTATTGCCAGTCGTTTTGACGGTCTAGAAAAACAAACGGATATGGTTTATGACCGTAACGTTTTGGACCTTTCCGGCCAAACGTTATTATTTGCGCTTTTTGCTATTTATCATGCTTTTTTTTTAACTTTGATCCTATGTTGTTTTTCCCCTTCGTCCTAGTTTGTAATGTGATTTTTTCGTAGTAAAGGGGGTGGAAAGAGAATTGTATAACAAATAATATAAAAGAGGAAATTGATCCAAAACAGAAATGAAAAATGCATATGTCATTTTTTAAACCTAAGGTTTCATAAATACTGAGTTCATTATAAACACAGATATATTATTATATTCTAAAGAATGTGTTTCATCTATAAAATACAAAATTAAATCAGCGATCTTTCAAAAGAAAAATATTCGATACAATTGTTTATTAATTATTATTACAAAAGACTTATTTTATAAATAATATCCAAAATATTTTAACTATAAAAGATCGGGAAACACGTCGGCTGTCAGTTGTGTAGAGGGTTTTGAGTTTATTTGGTCATTGAGTAGGTCATTGTTATGTAAGCGGTAAATTTGAATTTAATGAAAAATTATTGTATACGAACAAACGGTACTGAATGATGGTGACGGGTGAACATGCACATATTTCTAAAGATATTTTATGTTGTATTTTATTTAGTATTTTTTTAATAAGATAATTTACTAATTTTTCCCAAAAACATGACAATGAATCAACTCATACGTTCATATACCAGCTCATCATAATTTGGTGCATAATATTAGTACCTATATAAAATAATATTTAGTCTGCATGTCTAAACGATAAACTAGTAATACGATTAATATTTTTGAATTAGATACAACAGAATAATTTACATAAAATACATAATATATAACTAATAGTAGAATATATTTTAATCAAACATTTTAAGTTTCAATAAAACAGAACCCGTTTTACATAATAAAGACAAAACTGGTATTATTCCTGTTTTCTCGATTTTTTGTTAGTTTTCCCAATAATTAAGAAGAATACTACAATTTTCTTTTTTAGTATAATTTAGATCTGGTTTATGTATGAAACCACCCTCAATGTTGAGGATTACTACAAATATATTGATCCAAAATGTGATGACGGACACAAAAAAATATATATTATTATAAAATCAAAACTTTCATATTATCACTGCGATTAAAATATAATGAATACAATATTTGATATTCTATCTAAATTGTTTTATTTATTTTAAATATTTAAATAATTACCAACGAAGAGAATTTGAATTCTTGCTGATTTAAATTATTGTGGAGACGAAGAGCATGGTAGAATGTATTGGTATTTTCTTTATTATTTATTTGAGTAATAGGGTAATATTTCAAAAGTGTAATTTCGAGTAAAGCATATTATTGGTTCTTAAAAATAAAAGATTTAAATTAAACAACATTAAATATTTTCACAATTTCCTTAAACATAAAGAAAAATGTACCAATAGATTCATGGTGAGTCAATACGTTAGGTTAGGTAACCATTACCTATACGCTTATTAGTACTATTATTATTATTGTTAAAATTCTGTGGGTTTAATTTGGGACATAACTGTTCATTTGAATTAGAATAATATAGCTTTATACAGACAATGAACGTTTTATCAAAAATGTAAGTCACCGCAGTCATTTATTAATTTGCATTAAGGGGAATAGGAAGAAGCCTTCTTAGCTATATTTTCTGCGGCAGGTTGGAATTACTGAGATTGATAGTCGGCCCGAGTATATCTTTGCGTTTTAGCCTTTAGGACATTTACAAACTGCCAAAAGAATTATGCAGAAAATTCACGAGATATCAAAGTCCCTATCGCAACCCTCTGCCAACAAAATCCTTACATATAAAGAGAAAATCCGTTACGGTTAACAAAATGAGAAACCGTTGCCAAGACGATGTACTGCATAAGATAACACGGTTTAAATGTGCTCAAGTATATAGCAATAAGAATACATTTTAATGAGTATTAGCAAAGACACCCTCATTTAGTCAAGCATTACTAAAGATTATATTATATAACAACAAATATCAGAAATAAGCATTTGATTTCATACATACATGCGTCACTAAACTTGTATTAAAGTAAATACTGATTGTAAATTACTTTAAAAAGTTAATAAAATAAACATTTTGAGATTTTTGAAATGTAAGACATTTTTACAAAGTTTTAAATATTTCAAAGTAGGTACCTAAACAGTGTTTACTCGTAATCGTTATTAATTTTTGTTAAATTGTTTATGCATATTTGATATTATGACAATAAATTTGGCTTATTTATAAGGTAACATAAGTAAAAGTATTCAAATAATTAGGTAAACAAATAAATGAACACTCAAAATATATAAAAAGAATAACATATATTACATACCTATATATTAATGTAAAGACGGCAATAACCAATAACAAGGTTAGGTTAGGTTTGTTTTTAATAATTTATTAATTAAAAAAAAATTATATTTATACAATTTATACATATTTTAAATTCTATAGTACATCTATTTATTGCGTTTCTTTTTAAATTTCTGAATTTAACAAAATGATGAACATAATTGTATTATTATCACTTTGATTGTAGTAATATAGACTATAAAGAACATATTATTATTCTAAACACATTGGTATTTATTTTAAAAATTGTTTGTTAAAATTTTAATACCTTTAACATTTTACTAAATACAGACATTTGTACCTAATATTAATCCATAAAATCAAATTTATGTGACCCAATTCTTATTGAAAGAAACATATTTAAATTACTAAAAACGCATTTGAATGAAAAATATGACATTTTCTCCACTAATTTAGTTTTTTATGTAATGTAAATCATCAAATATTTTTACCTGTTTCGACAACACAGATATTTATTTCTCTGTTCATATCCAAGCGTATTTCTTATTCACAAACTATTCAATTACTGTCCTTCCTTTGTGCATAGTATCAAAGTTTTCAATATCATGAATAGAAAATAATACAGATGGTGAGAAAAATAAATTGAAATTCCGTGTTGGACGATAGGTTGGCTGCGGTATACACTATATTATACTGGTATCTGGCACCTGCTACCGGTCGTGGAGGCATGTGGGGCGTAAGAATGTGATCTACGAGTTATGTCTCGGAAGGGTCGGAGGGAGCCTAGACTTTGGGTTTTCGTTTAATAATAGTAGTACCTACCTAATAGAACAACTCAAAAACACCGTCAAAACTTCAAATACAACTTACTGATATCAGATAATATGATGGTTTCATATTGCTACAGCGTGTGTTGTCAATTTATTGTCAACATCGTCATCATCGTTGCGGTTGTTTTCGTCTTCATACTGCCATAATAATATTGTTTGCACTATGGAGACTAGAAGATTTCAACTCTATAACTTCCCACCCACTTATATTTACCATGAGCGAAGTCTTCACCTCCTATTCTTATAGCTAGACAAACGAGGTTTCGTCGCCAACAATTTGTGTTATTAAAAATCGGTAATATTTTATTCAATAGCTATAACACGCATATTGGCTGTTTATAGTATTTTGCCATGTCGACCAATAAATAGTATACCTATCCTATTCTATAAAACGGATTCCATCCTGTCTATATTTTCTACCTAAATAGATCTATCCTTCGCCAACTGTACTGACTTATCCTAGTCGTTGAAATACAAATTCTGAAGACATATTTGAATTCGTCATGAAATTTACTTCTTACATTTTTAATTAAATTTTTTACTTTAATATTATAAACATTTAACATATTTTGAATAACATTAATAGTTTTAAAATGGTAATAATATTTTAGAAAAAATGTGTTTAAAAATTAAATAGTCATTTTCAAGTAAATTTCATGAAAAATTAAAATATATTTTCAGAAATTTGTATATAGATTAGTTTGATACTTTTGACAAAAAAAAAAAAAAATAATAATACAAAATGATTATTAATACACAATAGTGATAATCACACACACTAATGATTACTTACTACGTACACATTTACACGATCTAAATGCACGCACATAGAAAATTGCTTATAATAAACTTCTTAAAACCGGTCGATGTTGAATTACTTTAAAGAAAATGTGTGTATTGGTGATGAATATTTTATAATATTTGTCTGTAGATTCATTTGGATACACTTCAAATTATGTAAAACACCGTCAAAATGATACGTTTTAATACAAAACATAATTACAAAATGCTTGAACATTTCGTTTGACGTGGTTTGTTATTATGGGTCTAATTATTTGTAATTTAAGAACAACCCTAATAGCTTATAAGAATTATTAATTATTATATTCATCAATTATTGGTTATTGGTTAATACTTATTGTCAATAACTTATAACTTACGTGGCTATGTCCTATTATTTATGTAATTACTATCATGACTATGTTGAAAAATGTTGGAAATGTTCACATTTGTATTCAAAATTGTATTAATACATCCTAAAAGACAGCAGGGATGCACTCAAAATCTTTTTTGAATCCAATGATTTATGGTTGTCAAAAAATGTCAAATAATAATTAATAATGTACCATTATCCTGATATAAACTGATGAAAAAGAAACTATTCTATATAATTAGGATGTTTTTGTATTAAATATAGCCACATTATCAAAATTTGAATACTATTTTTGATAATTGTAATGGTAAACGTTGTACCAGTTTAGATATGCTCAATTGGGATATAACACTCATTGCTAATGAATTCCTCAGAAAAAGCAGTCAATTGTAACAATTTCATCATAATTTATTTTTGTATGTTAGATATGATGAATTATGAATGCAATGGTCTCAGAAATGTATCATTATTTGTCAGTCATTGCGCATCATCTTTCGGAGCAGTATTAATAACTATATGCTTCAAATTTTAACCATACTTAGATAGTGGTCACTACTATTCATTTGATTTAGTTGGTCCTTTTGGGAGTCAAAAATAAAAATTCTCAGTACTTTTTAAAATAATTGGATAAAAAAAGAAAAAAACCAAATAATAATGTGAATATTTACGCAACAACTGTTTTTGAGAAAACCAAATTTTTTTTTGTTTTACAAACTTGGAATGTTTACCAAATTATTTATTGGCATTTTCATCAAAATATTTGGCCCTTATTGATCCATTTATAGACATATAACATTTTAGGTTTTTTCCTATAAAATATATTGTTAACGATCAAACAGCTTGAAAATTTAATATAAGGATTATCATAATATTTTATTTTTATAGTAATACTAAAAATATAATGCTAATAAATAATTTATATATTTATTTATGCATTACGGATATTATTATATTTTTTACGTATTTTTCTCATCTGATAGACGATAGTATTAATGTTATTTTATAATTTCAACGTAACTATAAACAGTAATAGTAGGTATTTAAAGTGAACATTATACACTTAGGACTTGACGTACTATTATAATCGACAAAGAAATTTTAACGTGGAGTAATATTACAATATTTATTACTGAAAATATAACAATACCGTAGACAATAATTCATGTACCTAGGTACTTAAATGGTTATATTATACAAATTTCAATTTTACTGTAAGGCACAAGTGTGCAATACCTATGGTGGTGACTTTTACTTTTTTAATATAGGTACCTACCTATTATTATATCTGAGAAATAAGATGTAAGAACATTATTTTATTCATCCAATCTACTCAAAATTATGATATTTAAATCGCCCTTAATAATATATAGAAACTCATATTAAGACATGTAGTTTATTGATTACTGTGTAAAATCACATTACATTATTTATGTTTTTACAGTTTCACACATAGCACACATACTTGATGTAGCGTAATACCCAATGAAGCTTCAAAAGCATCGAAGGATTTATCTGTATTCTTTACAACGAGTTATTGTTGTTAGCACCGACGTAAAAAGCACTTCCAAATAATATTCGCACAGTGGATTTGATTCACTAGACATCTGTCAAACATTAGTTGTATACCAACATTTCGAAAGAAATTTTATAAAACGGTGCTTCTGGGAAAAAAATTTATCTTATAATGACCTAAAAAAAAAAAAGTTTATTAAAATAGTATATAAAGTAAAAATATTTGTATCAAATATTTTTTTAATGAATTTTAAAACGTAATTTTAATTTGTTTTAAGTTGTTGGGTATTAAGAGTTAAGGCAAACTTTACCAACATTTGTTCTGAAACTGTGATTTCATTTTAAAGTAGGTCGAGATTTATTATTTACATGATTATTTGATGAAAATCATCTTCTTTATACTATGATGAAAAATAGTTTAATTATAACTTCGGATAAAATACGTTTATGAAAACAATATTTAAAAAAAGTCTTATACCACATGTATTTCATTTATTTTTGAGCAAATTTAAGATTTTCTATTGTAACGTAAATTATTATTACACCAACAAATAATACCTATACAATATTATGATAATTCTATCGTCTACTATCATTCTGTTTCTACCATATAATGTGGAACATGTTATAATTATTCAATATGGAAACTCAAAATCAACAAAAATGAATCCATTCACCCCGGCGTTTCGTGGTGGACCTGCAGAAACAAAACGTACAACAAGTCATATACTCGATGCGGAGATCTATGCGAGCGGCGTAGTTCTCGTGGACAGCCTGCTAGGGGTATCGGGGGCATCGCGTCATAATATACTCATATCCTTATTACTAGGGGAATGACAGTGTGTGAATTAGTCAAATCAGGTGATTTTGGACTTGAACACGGCGGCGGTAAACGTTTCCGTAACTCGGGTAAAAAAACGTATACCTCAGGTAGGTGCGTTGGCTCGTTTCCATGTTCTCCAAGAGTCTAGAATTCAGATCACAGGTAAACAAGAAGTAAGAACCCGATCAGCTGATCTAGTGTCGTTTCTAAATTGTTATGTGCCAATACGTGACCGTGGCCGGATTTGAATTGTTTGTATGCGTCAAGAAATATGGGGATTACGACGACAAATAGGAAAAGTTGCACTTCGTTCTGGCCATGGCGACGAGTCACAAGCGGCACCGTGCAGTCCGGTGAGACCTCATTTGAAGGGAGGCACTAAACTTAATTATTAAAGAGGTGGACGACCACTCAAAACGTGGATCATGTGCTGTGGTGTTGAGACGTCAGAAATGCCGTTTATAAATTTGTATTAATTTAAGTACTATTATTATTCGTATAAAATCTAATACAAGAGTTCGTGAAAACTAAATATTTTAATTTGTTCATATTAAAAATCAAAACTTTCACACAAATTGTTTTATAATTTCGTCAGAAAAAAATAGCGGGCAAGTGGGTGCCGCTCTGCTGTCCTGTGGATTACTGTAATGTATGTGTTAAATTTGAATCCAATGATATAAAATAGTTGTTTACGAAAAACGATTATGAGGTGGGAAAATTTCATTATGTATATAAAATATTTTATTATTATATACTTTAAAACTTATCCACAAATATTATTTTTAAATTACAACAAAATGCCTGAAATCATTATTCTTTGTTTAAATATCAAATTGCGTCCTAATTTGAACTTAAAATATCTATTAAAAAAAGTTTTGTATTTATATTTTTAGATTTTTTGGAGATAGTATGAACTACACTTGTTGTAATGATAAATTTAAAGCGTTGTGATTTAGTAACGAGATATTTAAGATGAATAGATTTTTGTGTCTTTATTTTTTAAATTATTTTTATTAAAAAAAAAACATTACAATTCTTTTGCAGGGTTTAAAAAATACAAATACAGGACATAGATGATACTTATAAAAAATTAAATTAAAAATTTTTCTCATACCATGATGAAGTGCTCACTATTCATTGCTATAATATGAATACAGTCAAATTATTTTTAATTAGGTAGGTAGCTACAGTTATTTTACTACTTACAATGAATTTATACATAAAATGTAACAATTCTATAACTTTTAATGCAGAAGTATAAATAACCAGATACTAGGATAGTATTAAAGTCCAGGTAAAGGCGGTATTTTTATAGTTGTTTATGGTTTAATTTATATATAATTAAGTATTTAGTTGAAACAAGAATTCACATGTTGTATTTTGAAAACAAACTGCTTGTTTTTGGGATAGTTATGAATTAACATTAAGTAAGCTACGTCAAAATATAACTTTTATTAATTGAGATGAATTGTTTACTATAAGTATTGATACTACTTGTTCAAATTCAAGAGCATCTGTTTTCAATTTATTTATTAATACACTTTCAACCGGATCAGTTAGAATCAGTTACACATAATATTAACATTTATCAATATATCATAATAAAAGAACAACATTATGAATAAAACATCATATTGGCAATATTGTAGACTTGATCGAATAGTTTTACACAAAAAGTTCTATGTTCAATATTGAGGTGAAGTGAACATTAATACATTTTTTTCTCTACTCAACTGTGTCAAACAATAGGTTTATTTTGAAAAATCAAAATCATAATAATATAATATACGAGTATACTAGCTAGTGTTTTAAGACTGTAGGTTCTAACATAATATTATTTGCTCAGAACAAGGAACTCGAAACTCGATGATTATTATAAATAAATTCAATGCTAAAATATTTCTAAAGTAGAAAAATCACCTAAAAATCGCAAAAATACTCAAATAGTTTATTTTTTATTTTATGTGTTATAAAAGTTCCAATAACGATTTTTAGTCAAATAGAATAAAGAAAATACTAGGAAAGCAAGTTATTCAAGTTATATTAAATTATTTATTTTGTAAATTAGTAGTATAACAGTGTCTCGTTCACTGCATACTATTTTACTTTGTATACAAATATGATATTGGTATGATGAAATGGACATGATTAATATTTATTACTGAAAATCAAGTACTAAAAAAACCTATAAGAATACAAATAATTCGAAATGATTCGATGGTGTGGACTATAAACGATTGATTATAGTAATAACTCTTTCGATTGGAGTATAATGTATGAGATATAAAAGACAATTGGCTAATATTCAAACGTCAACCGGACAAATGAACAAATATTGCACCAGCCCGGTGTTAGATGATATTTCAATGTAACTGATATACACGTCAGTGTGAAATAAAACATTCTAGATGCAATACAAACCACTTTTGAAATCTTACCTAGTTCCAACGAACGTTTTACAGTAAACGCGTGGGGGTTGAATATTCTATTTTAGCGATACTTTAAGCTCACGAATTACTTCTGCGCCATTGCGGTTCAAACAGCTGATATTGAGATGTACGTCGAGCGGTTTGTGTTCGAAAACGACGATAGCTCTCACTCGAATTTACACTTTAATCGATTCAAATGTGGTAGGTACCTATTAAATTGCAATTGTAATTCAAATTGGATGTACCTACATAATATTATGATATTATGTTGGTGTAGACTATAGAGTATATATTATTATAATAGACGTACCTATAATAGTTTAAGTGGTCTATTTATATAATATGATTAATTCGATAATCGACCAGATTCGGCGATGCATTATGTATACCCGGTGGTCGTGATGGTGACTACTTTGCCATTCAAACGTTTATTTTTCTTGGACTTGGCAAAAGTTAACGACGCGGTGAATTTTTGTTGTCGAGTTTATATTATGTGAAAAACTAAAGTAGGAAACCAGCAGTGTGCGTACGTGCCGGCGCTGCGTCCGTTTAACGTCATCAGGAAAAACGAGCGTACGATATATATGTTTAATGTTTATTGTATATATATATATATATATATAAATATATATTATAATGGTGTGTACATGACGTACCGACTACAGTTAGTTGTTGTTTTTGTTGCTGCTGTTATATATACCTATATTTATATATACAAAGTCAAAACTCGTTGCTGAAACTTTGGTGCTGTTTTATATTTAAGTTACTCTAACACACACATGCGATTAATCAACGTTTTAACGCTCCTGTAGTCCTGTCTACCAATTTTTATCCCATTCACCATTTCTCGTATTTAAGATCCTCGGAATCAAGTCTTCTTTCTCACCAATGTGATTGGATTAGGACATACAGCAGCCCCAGGCATGTTTTATCCTGTTAATCTGTTATAAATTCATATGTTTATCACGCGTATAACATCTTTGTATCTGACGTCTGTTAACGATGTCGTTGTTGTTGTCTCCTCCTCCATAAGGACGACGATTCAATTATTGGAGACAATTTGACGTTCAAATATTGTAACGCAAAAAATATCTAAGTTTGTCAAAATTTGAACTTTTGACGTTCATAAAAAAATGAATGTGAGTTTACACTTAGCTTTTATTTTCAACTCCAGTAACACCAATCTATGAAGAAGTTGTATTAACCTTGTATTAAATTTCAAAGCTGTTTGTTTGGCCAAGCGTTACATTTTTATCACTACTTATAGAAAAAAATCAACCTGTACCTATTACCGTATTACTAGTATATTAAGTTCTATACATTTATCTATTAGGTAGTAATATAAATACATCGTGTTTTTACCAACTATTAAGAATACTTTTGGAGTAGGTAACAACTAGACTTATTTTCCTACCAGAAAAGATATTTGAGTGGAAAATTAAAGAATTTTTTCTTCTGTAAAAAGTGTCTCCAGACACAAAACAACAAAACACACACACATCATTGTAAAATCAATACACTCTTTGCTCCACATAGAATCTAAAATGTGCTACAAAACTATTAAATATTTACATAAATACATATTATATGAGACTTCCTTGCACAAGACAGTAAAACAAATTGATTATTTTGCTATTTGAAATTTGCAACAGAGTACCTATGTAAAAATACAAAGATAATTCGCCTATTCGAAATAGGTATAATTACCTATTCAATTATAATTTTCATCTGCTTATCTGGATCATCCTGAATTTTAATTTTTTGGTGAATTTGTCACAATGGTTTCCAAGAATATCGTAACAATTTGTCTATATATTTCAAGTGGGTTAAAAAATACATAATAAAATTGAATATTTCCATTGATAAACATATTTATTTTTTTTATTAGTAAAATATTATCACTGTGAAATATTTATATTTTATATTTTTATATTCTTTTATGTACTTGAATTATATTTAAAAAATTTACTTTTCTAAATTTGAAACATTTCAATGACTTCATCACTCATCATTATTTATAACTTTCATAAATCCTCATAGATTTTCGTTATCTAGTATTTTTAAAAGTACTGACAATTTGGACAAGAGGACAATACATTTTTTGACACGTTTTTACTATCTCTGTATTTAATTTATTTGTGATTAACTTAAAATATAGTTTGATTAAACGTCAACAATGAAAAAATATTATATTTCATATTATATACTTCTTAATTAATAAGTAACTTGAAAATTACATCTGTCTTATTGATTAAGTTACAGCAAACTGCAGCTGCTTCGATTATTAGTTTCAGATTATTTACAAAGGCCGATCATTTATTATTATAGGAACATGCCCGTTGGTTATAAAAGTTCTACGACTGTTTTAATAATACGTTTTTTAGCCTTTTAGATGATTTCACATTATTTACATTAGGTTTAGTAGATATGTTTGTTTTAAGAATTAAACTATACGAGTATTTTTATTTGGTTGCTGGTGAGGTCTAATAATATGTAGTCTATTGTAGTGTAAGGTTTGAACACTGATCTGTTTACTAATGTTTGTTGAAAAATCATAATACATTACTCGATATTTTTTTTTCATAAAATTATTTAACAATTATAAAAATTATAATTTATTTAAATATATATTATTTTTGTTAGTAAAATTTTCATTGTTGAATGTTGGGTATATAATATGTATAGAAATTAAAATATACATCATAGTATATTTATATTTATTATGTTTTATGAATTGTAATTCAATATAAACTCGTATCACAATGCTTACAAATTAAAACTTTTCTATTTAAACTTAGGTACTCACATTTTTTTTCATTCATCAATCATTTTTGGTAAAATAAATTCTTTATTTTGACCATTTTTTTTATTTAAAAATATTCAAAGTGAGTGGTTTTTGTGTAAACTTTGTAAACTTTGTAAACCGTTATTAGTTTAGAAACTAAAAAGTTATGTAATATCTATTTATTATACATTTAAACGTGTCACTATATTATAAAATCTATAATATAGATTATATTGTGTTGTGATAGCTAATAGTTATTTTTTGACATTTATTTAAAATTTATTTGATATACCTCTATGATTTATTCTTGACATCTAATATGATTTTAGATACATACATAACTGTCTTATTGTACGTGTGTTCATCATTAAAAAGTACATTATAATATTTTGTACGTCAAAAATTAATAGGAACCAAATATAAATTACTATATTTAATACTTTGTAAAATCTTCCAATTTGTGTTTAAATTATTCAGAACAATTGTAATTCTTCTGCAGTATGTGCTTAAAACTTTAATACATAACATATTGAACTGGTAACTTAAATGTATATTGTACACAGTTTGAGATGTGTGATGGCTATTAATTACATTCTGAACACAAAGTATATTTACATAATTACAATTAAAAACACAATGAAACTAATATTATTAGTAATAGTCAAATCAGAAAAAAACTTATAAAATGTAATATTTAATTAGATTTAAAGTGCCTACCTTTAGGTAATCTGTTATTTCGTTTTAATACTAATAATTACTGAATTAAACATTGAGGAATTAAAAAAACTACCCTTATTAAAACCCGTATTAAATACGACGTGGTAATTTTTTCTGAGTTTTTAAATTGTACATTGTACATTTCTTTTCAGACTACCCACTCACACAAGAATGATGATTAAATAACTTTTTATTTTCCCAGTTAAGTTGAAATGCAATCAAACAAAATGAATGTAAGTATAGAATAACAGTTGGTAGAACTTTAGGTGCTAAGAATATATTAGACGATTAATAATTAAAAAATGTAAATTTTTATAATATTTTATACAGGTATTCAAACACCGATATGTGAAATGATACATCCATTAAACAACTGCCTAACTACAATACCTAATAATTTAGTGCTAATTTATGGGAAATTGTATTTTACTAAACTGTCATTAATAGTTATTATGTCAGACTGAGAATTTCATGACATTGGTTTTACTTGTTACTTTTAGGCAATTAGTAATAATATTATGAGCAACAGTAAATTTTTTTTTAGGTATCCCAATTGAGAAATAGTAGTGCACGGAAGTATAGAAATTGATGTGTAAACAATGATTTAAACATAATATTATATTTTTTTTTTTTTTTTTTTTTATTGAGCTTAAGCCCGGCAACTATGGCCATTAGCTGTTTTTGTTTGTAGGTTGTTTTTTTGTAGGGAGAGGAACGGTTAGTTGAAACACGTTTTTGTATGTGTAGCAAGGATTCGTTGCTAAAAATCCCGGGTGGTCACCCATCCGGGAACTAGCAACGCCGGCCGATACGTACACTCAGAGCGTTTCCGTAGTTGAGTGTACGCACCGCGCCACACCAAGCCACCAAATACCACTATTATATTTTATAGACTACATTAGGCTTGAAAAAAAATGCATTTCTTGGGAAAGTTATTTTGTATTTTTGGTAGCAATTATTACAATATTACGTGTATTTTATATTTACATTATGTTATGTAAGTTGATATTGTACTTATATGTAATATGACGTATTGTTTATATATTATGTAAATGTATAAAGTTTTTTATGTATGTGATTGCATGTTATTGTATTGTGATTTACTTGAATAATTAGTCAAGTATATAAATGGTATAAAAAATAATAAGTTTTCTACTTTATTTGGCATTACTACTTTTGAATAGCAAAATACCATTCTCAAATAGATGTTTTATTTTTATTTTCTTCTAACTATATTTTAGTTTGTAATGTTCTGTTTACAATAAAAAAACTCAGTCCTCTATAAATTAATATCAAACTTTCTTACTACAGAGTCGAAAATAAATAAATAGTTTCAATAAAACATAACATTTAGACATATTGTAATAATTATTAATATATTTTATTATAATACATATTAAATTACTATATGAGGTATATTAGATTATATTATATACATTTTATGTGTAGTTTTGTATGTTATAATATTATGTAAATCTAAATAAACAAAAAATCAGTAATCATATTTTACGTTAAAACTATTTGTTTACTTTAATTTTTATTTTAAATTAGTTTTTGGTGTGCATTTATCTTCTTATTTTTTTTTTGTATTTTAATTAATAAAGCCCTTCTCCTAAAAGAGGATTCAATTATAAAATAATAAAAGTTCGAGAATGATGTTTCTGTTGGTAGTTTGGGGATTAATTCAAACAAGCGATTGTCTTTATGAGAAAGCTAAAAACTACAATGAAAATACCTAGCCAAGATACCATTGGAACAATTAAAACACCGAGGAACAGGATAGTGTTTCTACGCAAATGGAAGAAGTAAAAATTAACTAACGCTAAGAGAACGATATTACAATTAGCGAATTACTATAAACAATGTAATTATATAAACGAGTATTATGTTTAAACAATTTGTTTGCAATGCCAAAAATGAATAAATAAATCTACACACAAATAGTTTCAATAGAATTATGGTAGTTATGTCTATATTATATTAAATATATTATACCTACTATAGTATTGGCTATAGTAATGACTTAACCGATTTGGCTGATTCTTTTTTTGTTGTGTTAGTAATTATCAGCGCAAGGTTTATATTATTTTTTTTCAAATAAAATAAGTTTATTATAAATTATACAGAGCTTAAAAGAAAAAATTCACAATAGTATAATAAGATGAATCTATCTACCACTTGTAAGCAAGCTTGTGTTGATGGTAGAGAGTTACAAAATCTAGTAATTAACATAATAATTGAACAACAGTATAAATGAAAATAAAAAACATTGTTAAAGTTTCAGTACATAACTAAATGAATCAATATACATAAATACTAGTCTAATAGAGTGTCTAACCAGTTACCAATCAATTTTTTGAGATTTAACTTTTTAAGCTTCCTGGAGTTAGTACTTAATTTAATATTAATTGGCAATGAGTTGAAATACGAAGGACCAAGATAATTAACAAGTTTATGTCCGAAAGATTTTTTAGAATAAGGTATTTTAGTATCAAATGCTCTATTTTCTCTTTTATCATAAATGTTAACTGCGTCCACCCATAGATTATAATTTTTAACTATGAAAAATATAGCTTTTTTTTGTACAATTTCTCTACTGGTAAAACATTGAATAGTGTACAATTTTCTATTGTTGATCCTTCTATGCTTATTTTACTAAGACAGATCCTAATTATTAATCTTGGTTGTATTATTAGTGGCCGTAGTGCATTTTTAGCTATACCTCCCCAAACCAACAGGCCATATTGTAATATCGCTTGATATGAGGCAAGATAAATTATTCGTAAAGTATGAACTGGTGAAAAATTTCTTAATTTATAAAACTTGAATGACACAGTTCGTAGTCGTGATAAAATGTTACTCACGTGTAGATTCCATCTCAAGTTCTTATCAATTGTTAATCCTAGATATCTAATACACGACACTCTGAAAATACTTTGACAATTTAATTCACCACAAGGTCCATTACCACAATTGTTTATTTTTAAATGATCAAAGTTATTTTCATCTTTAAGAATAGAGAAATTAATAAAATGTGTTTTATTATAATTATTTGTAAGTTTTTTTTACTATGAAAGAACACTTTAGGAAAATAGTCCGGAAATGTTGGAAATCTGAATGTCAAAAATACAATAGTGATGCCATTTGTTCATAAAAATATAAATTTAATAATAATAGGTACATGTTTTTTTTTAATTAAATTATAATATAGATTATTATGAGTTACAAAAAATAAAATAGTTACTATGATTGAATATAATTTTAGACCGTTAAAGGATAAGGATAATAATACTTAGGTAAGTACAGTAAAATAAATTATTCTAATAGCAATATATTATCATAAAATATACTTAGTAGTATAGGCTGACAGACCGTTCTCGTTACAAATCGTTTTACGTATGCAATGAATAATGATTTATCATTGAGTTTAAATTAAAGTAACTCAACCAATGATACTGCATAGCAGAGCACTAGAGTGGTTACCTACTTTCCTCCTTTTAAATGTTAATTTTAATTGTTTTATTATATTTCGTTGGAGTGTGTACGATTTTGTGACAATGTTTATGGATTAGGAGTTAACTTCCGAAACTTGTATTGATCATCCACTCAAATGGCTGTTACTAATTATTACGATGTAATGCAATTTCAATGGTAATTTATTGGTTAAAAAAAAAAGTAAATTTTTAAACATGAAGAATTATTTTAACTAAAATTTTGGTTTACTATGTTTTTCAGAATACAATTTGCCATTCATTTCAAGATGTCAACGATACTAATAAGATAAACTATACTACAGTATTTTTTTTGTTTGTACATAGATTTCCACAATACTATCTTTATTGAATCTAAATTGTAAAACATTTATTTTAATTGTTTAATTAAAATGGTATTTATTTTCTAATTTATAGTCTACTAAATTCAAATTTTTTTATTTGATCCTAAGTAGAATTTAATAAAATATAAAGACTACGTTTTATCTTATGGTTTGAAATACTATTTTGATCATGAAAGCAGGTTTTTATGTCTTTGCAAGGGACTTTCTAACTGAAAAACTCATAGCCATACTAATCTGGAAAATGTTTTGAGATCATCGCTAGTCGTTTACAAAATAAATTAATTTGAACACGATTATTACGAAAAATTAATTAAATTCCAGTAATTTGTTATAAGCGTGCATTTTATTCATTTTTTTCTAAACTAGTGATGTTTAAAAATATATGTATATACATATCAGCCTAACCATCGGTGTCTTTAAATCTAGTTTGGTCGAAAGCATCTACATTATAGCTAGCGAACCTCCCCTCTGAATCCGAAGAATATAAATAGCACTAAACTTCACCGCAATACTAACTAGAAAAACACCAAAAAACTAATACCAGACCACATCAAACAGATTAACACCAAATACAAATTATACTTTTCAAATATAATAAAAGCACAATTATGCAAACCCCCCAGGGTCTACCTAAATAAACATAAAGTTAGAACTTGCAACAAACAGAATCTGCTCCAGAAATGTAAAAAAACCTATTCTACGAGCTCAAAAATAATTTTTTTAGGACAAGAAATGTATACTAACACATCAAAAAGCGAACTAATGGTAGGAATAGTAATTATAATTGACAAAGAAAATATAATAACATAATATAAACTATAAAAGAAATACACAATCTGTACCACCAAAACCATCCCTATAATAATATGAGCTCTTTAACATATTTAGAATTATCCACAACAAAACTTCAAGATATTTACCTACTCTCTAAGCACCATCAATGGCATCACATCATTGAGGTGTTTTTTTATGTCTGACTTCGCCCACTTTTTATTGATAAAATCACCTAACTTTTTTTTATTTGGTGTGTGATATATCAATCAAACGATTTTACTCAGTTCTAATTAAATATAATAAATAAAAAAGTAATAAAAACGTCATTTTGTTTTATCTGAAGCATTGTAGAATACTGCGAGCAACTCGAAATTTCACATAATTTTCTCCTCAAGCAGCTCATCTCTCTGGGGCGTTTCAATTATACATACACATTAGAGTAAAATTTTTTTTTCTTTTTGGTTTTATCTGTAGTTTCTTTCTTTCGTACATATTACAGTGTCTTAATGACTGTTCTAATAATATACTCATATAGTTATTTCCAATTTTATAATATTTGTACATTTATACTGTTTGGGTAACTACTTAAAAATTGACATACATACCTCTATAATACACTACTAAATAATATTTCTATTTATTTTAGATTATGTTATCAATTCTTATTGAAGCGGTTCACTTCTGCATATTGTAACGGTTTCGTTAAAAAAGGTCAGATCAAATGTTATGGATTGGGTAGGTTGTAAGTGTGACCAAATTTGGTATTTATTAAATCCTCATCCAATGTATCATTATGCATTTATACCTATGCAGTATGCACGCATAAATAAAATAATTGTGATGTCTTTGTGTTCATAATAATATATCAATAATGTATAACGTATTATTTATGACATATAAATAATAATAATAATATTAAGAATTATGAAAAAATATGTCTATTATGTATTCGTTTTTTTCAAATTTATCATCCACTTAAATTTTGATAAAGAACAAATTAAAAAAAAAAACTTCCCATCTATAAGGTAAACTTACAAGAAATAAACGAATCGCAGTCATCTCGTGATCTATATCTTCATGACTACATAAGATCAATAAGGCTATATAAGCAACAACGAAAAATTAATTTACTCACACCTGGTTACATATTTAGGTTAATGTTTCTTTTCCAGAGACTCCATTTTATAATTTTCAAGAAACTGGAGTGATATTTACAACCTTTATAAATATATTAAAGTTTTTTTTAATAGTTTATACAAAAAAAAAAAAAAAACTGAAAATGAAAAAAAAGTCCAGTCTCTAAATAAGAATAAGTCCTTATTATAATAATGTCTGATGATGATGATGACTGTTTTATTCAGTTATTTGTTTATATTATGACGATTCATTAAACATATAAATGGCGTTGGTATAATAAATAATAATATTACAACTAAATGTATGACTGGATAATGGACTCATTGTGATAAATGCACTGTAATATTATAAATTTATAACTAAAACTGTCGTTCCATTGTTGCCTCATTTTAAATCCCTAAATTAGCCTCCAGTTGATATTAATTATTAAATAGCAGTCGTATCTATACGTATGTCTAGACATGGTTAGTTGACATATAATATTATTATTGTCTTCGTAACGAAACATTGAATTCGTCTGCTAATTAAAGTGCAGGAAATCATCTGAAATCAACTTACATACCGATGTACCTACCTATATATGTATTATATTGTATTGGTAAAAATTATCTGCAACGGATATAAATATTATATAATCAATTAGGTAGGTATAATGACTTTTATTTTATTGATGGAAAACATTACATCACTGTTTTCCTGTGTTTGAGACTTTTATATGTATTTAGACCTATACGATGTCTCAAAACCAGCTATGGCTTAGGCATATAATTTCAATAAATCTATTAAATATATGATATCTTAGAATAATATTATGAATCAACTATAATAACAATTTTAAGTTTTAAAATTTTAAAATGTATGTGTTTGAATGTTTATGTGGCGGAAAAATGTAACAGTAAATTAATACGCGATGAAAAGAAAAATTAAATTATGAAAACCCGGTTAAATGATACGAATAATATTGTTTTCCAGACTACTATACAATTGAGATATTTTGTGACCAGAATGAGAATCACACAATGCACACAATAGATTTAGTCGCTGTGGCACAGTTTTAATCAATTCACCTCAATCCCTGTTTCCCATTATTATTATTATTATAATTATTATTCCTAGCCATTCAACATATTAATCGAAAGTTTGATAATGTAAGAAAATTCGATTCTGAAGACACTTTTGAGTCGTTAAAATAAAAGTAATCAATGATCAATTCATACAAAATGTCTATCAGACTGAGAAACATAAAAAAAATGAATATTTTATCCGAGATAAAATCCAATTATTATCGCCTAAGGACTCCAGAAAATATTTTTTTATTTACCCTAACAAATTTTCTTAAGTAAATGGAGTGAGAAAAGTAGCAACAGAAAAAAATTGTTTATAAAAATACTGACATCATTATTTATTAGTTTTGTTCCACTATGGTACTCAATATTTAAATAACATAGCTATAGCCAATAATAAATGTTCAAAAAATTCAAAATAGAACATATCATTTTGCCTCCGGTAAACAATTTCTCAGCATAACTCAGCGAATGAATACACTAATTTAAAACTTTAAAAATGTAATTAATTTTATAAATTCAATGCTTGGAAAAGTATGAATTTTTCTCAGAAAATGCAATTGCTCTATATTATTATATTCATAAATGTATTAAGAAAAAATCCATTTACTTGTTTGTTTGGCAACGAACAATATGTAAGGACAAGTAAAGGTAAACATACTATACCATTATGAGGCGACCATGGAAAAATTATGTTTGATGAATTTTGTACTTAAGTATATTGTTCAAGATAAGAGATTTTTTAGTAAGTCGTATAAAATTAAAGTGAAATTATAATTATTTGTACCTTGCTTATTATAATACTATACACCACCATTATTATGTGGTTCTAGGACAATTGTTCACATTTTTTAAAAAACTTTTTATGTGCGAAAGTTGATCTTGTAAAAGAATATTTTTATCTTTTTATAATAATGAGTTTATTGGACATCTACTAATTTAGTGTTTCCTTTTCCATAACTGCAGAATAGACAACTCCATTACGTTATTGTAACTCGATGTCACGGTGTCACTTTTTAACTTTTTTGCGACTAAACTCTTCCAAAAATGTGAAGTTTCATTGGTTTATTAATAATAATATCATTAATATATATTTGAAATTGTAATATTGTTTCAAAATGCATGGCTTACCAAGTTTAAAAGCATTTAGGTACATAATTATATAAGTCATAGCACATAACCAGTACATTTCGAAAATTTAGAGTCATAACTTTTGCATAAAGTTTCCACAATGTATTATAATTAAATTGATTAATAGTAACATAGTAGCAGGTATAAACGTATTACCCAAAATATTATTAAAACATCAAAATTTAATATCAAACATTATAAAGGAACTTATTTTAAAATGTATGCCTTGATTGGTCTTTAGAATAAAAAGTTATAACATATAATAATAGTCCATCAAGAATAAATGACAGCATACTTATTTAAATATTGAGCTATTGAGAACATGTGTTGTTTTAACAAGTGAGGGTTGAACAAAATAAAATAATAGTTTGTTGATTGACGACGATTGTTGATCCACTTTTTTTGCGTTGTATTTGGTAAAACACTTAACTAGGTAACGATAATTTCATTAAGTTATTGGCTGCATTGTTGTATGTATATTTATAGTGTAACGATTGTCGCCATTGTTACAGTGGTATTGTATAGCTGAACTTGTGATAAAAATCCAAAATATTTTTATTGTTATAAATTCTAGACTTTAGGGATGTTATGCCCGGAATAGATATAGATTTCGGTTTTGGTTGTTATGAGTTCCTTTTAAAGTCCAAAACAAGTGATAATAACACACAAGATATAATATAATACCTATTTTAATTAATTACGTAGCTGTTTTAGATTCTGAGCGGAGCGATGAATGTATTGATTTTACAATGATGTGTGTTATTTTTTTGTTTTTTTTTTTAAAATTTTTTTTGAATTTTTTTATTTATTTTTTTATTTTTGTGTCTGCCATCACCTTTTAGGACAGTAAAAATACTTCGATTTTCTTCAATAGTACCTTTTCTGATAGGAAAGTGAATCTAGTTGGTACTTTAGGGGGTCAAAATTTCCCAGTAGTTTTCATGAGCGCCGTGAAAAACAAATGAAAAATTAAGGAAAAAACTGGAATTTTTACGGAAAATCAATTTTCGACAAAATCAATTTTGGTTTTTGGTATAACTCTAAAAAAAATGACCGTAGAGACATGAAATTTTGACCGAATGTTTATATAAGCATTTTCTACACACCATAGCATTTTCAAAATATTTTGAGCTGTTAACGGACATTTTCAGTTTTTTTAGTTTTTTTTTCTATAAATGTCAATAAAATTTTATTTGTTGGGTAAAAAATCTTGAAAATTTAATAGTAGGCTTCTAATATATAGTTTCAAAGGCAGATGAAAAATATTAAAATCTGTAGTCACAATTTTTTTTTTATAAGTAATCAAAGTTCAAATTTTTACAAAATACGTAAAAATGACGAAAATGTGTAATTTATTTTGAGTAAGAAATTCATAAAAATTTTCCTTTTTAAATCTAAGGTTTGTAAATGTGATACAAGAATCCTTATAAGTTTGCCTAATTTTATCAATGAAAAAATGTTTATAAGCAAGTCAACATAAATTTTTATGAGCATTTTAAGTTCAAATTTGTACAAGATTAGATATTCACTCGATTTCTCATGTAGCGATTTTCTTATTTTGTTGCAAATCAAAAATCAATAACTGTAGATGTATGAAAATTTACTGAATGTTTAAATAAGCATTTTCTATACACCATCTAATTTTTAATATATTTTGACTGTTTTTCAGCTTTTTACGGACGATTTAAATTTTCAAATTTTTTAGTTTTTTTTGTCTATTAATATGAATAAAATGTTATTTGTTGGGCCAAAAATAATGAAAATTTAATACAAGGCTCCTGATATATTGTTACAATAGCAGTTGAAAAATATTAAAAATACATAGGCACACATTTTTTTTATAAACATTTAAAGCTCGAATTTTGACAAAATTCATCAAAATCTCGAAAATTATCTATCATTGTAATTAAACAATTATAAAATGGTCAGTTTTTATAACTAAGGATTGAAAATTTAAAATAAAAATTCTAATAAATAGTACATACTGTAATCAAAAAATCTAAAAAATATATAAACACAGTTATTTTTTACAGACATTTTAAGTTTAAATTTGGACGAAATTACATATTAAAATCAATTTTAACGAGTAAAAGTATATATTATAATATTTTTCTAGTATCACTGATAATTTAAGGTTAATAATTAAATAATATGAATAATATTAATTCAACTTAGCAGCTACCGTAAAATAACAATATCAATATAATTTAAAATATCCTAGACTGACATACCGTCTCCGCTCAGAATCGTTGTTCGTATACAATGATATTATATCATTGAATTCAAATTTAATACCATCCATTATAGTACAGTGATCTACTTGTAGCGTACTGTACAGCGGAGTGACATCCACTTGACCCCCTTTTTTTTTTAATTTGTCTATCACATTGTGTTCTGTTGAATAATATAATAACACAAAAACAACAGCAAAGGCACTGTAAATATTTATACTTACTTTACACTGATTATGAAACATTTTATGTTTAAGACAAAGATGATGCTGATGATAATAATCGGAATATACCAACAGCACTCGTTGAAAAATTCAATAGGTCATCTTTTTGGACAATACTTAATCTAAATATTAAATACATAGGTATTTGTTTCTTTGAAACTTCTTAATGATCTGGTTCGTTTTTTACATATATTTTTATTTATATTATGTTATAATATTGTATTGCAGAGTCAAACGTGTTATCAATATTTTAATTATTATTTAACACAAAAGGTTAGAACAATAAAATAAATAAAAAGTGTTTTATTTTATTTTTTCAATTAAATATTTACAATTTTTCTATATTTTTGTTGTATAGGTACTCGTATAATACGTATAATAATTGTTCATAGTTTGCACATCCATTAAGCATATTTATCATTATATGACGGACCTAAATTGTGCATACGTCATCACGTGGAGCTATCTTAATAATATTATATCCCAGATGGAATAAAAATATGGCATAGTTATAGACATAAATAATATTGCTTTAAAGAAATATTTTTACTTGTTATATATCTTACATGCAGCTTAAAATTGCAACTATTTATAATGCATTTAGGTATAAAATATTTGAACCTTAAAATAAATAATAATATGTTAATACTTAAATAACCCTCGTGGTACTGTCTTATATAATTTTGTCAACACAAATAATCTTAATGTACTCTCACCACCAGCTCCTACCTATTGGCCATCTTCCCCCACAAAAAAAAAACACAATATCTTAGATATATTAATCCCCAAAATTTTTAGCAATTTACACTGCCTAAATAATAACATTTTAGATCTAAATTCTGATCACTCATCTGCTACTCAATGCTTCTGCCACCATTTTTGCACGAATTGAACCACCTAGACTTTTTTCCCCTTTAACTGACCATCTTGAAAATGTCCTTAATCAACGAATCTATCAAAAAGTCAAATCTTGATATTGATGAGGTGGTTTATAATTTGACTTTGTAAATACAATCAGCTGCTCGGGAACCCACCATGCCTGATAAGACACATAATACTGAAAATAACATTCCATTGGTGTCTGATCAAATGCGTTGCTTAAATTTAAAAAGCGTAGAGCTAGAGCTAAATACCAAGCCACTGTAGGCTTTCATCTCATAAACAACCTATTATAAACTCGCCAACTCACTGAAAAAGACATTTGCAAAATATAAATCATACGAACTCGAACAAAAATTACACTCTCTATCTGTCAGTGATGGGAGTCTATGGAGGGAAACTAAGCGATTACTTAAATATAAAACCGTTTCACCTCCACTACTAAATGTTGAAAATTCACTTACTATTTCAGATGCTGAAAAAGTAGAATTATTTTAAGCCCATCTTTCCAAAACTTTTTATCCTCATGAGGACATTTATATTCCGCATCATATTACTGATGTCAAAAATTAATTAGATTCTACCTTACCAAACGCTCACCCAGAAAAATATTTCACACCTAAGGAAGTAAAAAATATGATCTCAAAATACTCTCCAAAATCCCCAGGGTTTGATCTGATAACGCCTAATGGTGCTAATTGTCTACCAAACAAAGCTTTTATACTTCTTTTTATATCTACAATGCTATTTTAAGACTTTCATTCACTCTCTTTGGAAGTTTTCACAAATAATAATGTTTGCTAAGCTAGTTAAACCTCTTGACCTCTCAACATCTTATAGACCTATAAGTCTATTGAAATACTTCTCAAAAATCTGCGAAAGATTCATCCTCAAACGTATGTATCCACACATAATATCAAACAGTATTCTCCCATCTTCACAATTATTTGGGTTTAGAGCCAAACACAGCACTGTACATTAGGTCCGTAGAGTAGTTTATGCAGTCTCTACCTCATTTGAAAACAAATTCTACTGTACTTGTGATTTTTTTAGACATCTCCCAGGCCTTCGACAGAGTCTGGCATGAATAACTTATATTTAAACTATTTCACCACTGCTACTAATGAAATCATATCTCACAGATTTCTATTTAAACTGTTACACCATTGCTACTAATGAAATCATATCTCTCATATTTCGTATTTTCAAATACGTCAAGGTTCCTCCACTTTAAATGTGAATTAAATTAAACAATAACAAATTCGTTCATTAAAATACGGAATTTGCCCTAACATAACTTTAAAAAATCTTCCTATCCTTTCTCATGACACTGTTAAATACTTAGGTCTTAACCTGGATAAAAGACTAATTTGGCAAAATCATATGAAAAAAATTAGTTCTCAATGCCCGTTCCCGGTCTTTAAAACTATTACTCTCAAATAAAAAAATGTTCTCAACTTTATAAACTAAATTACAAACATATAAATCTCGTTTGAAACCCATATGAATCCAACTATGGGGATTGAAAAAAAAATAAAATTTAAATAAAGTTCAAGCATTCCAAAATAATATAAATTAATAAGGTGAAGATTAGCAGAGTAGAGACTATAATAGTAACACAAGGACGAAATGTGATAAAAGTTGTAATATAGGATCAAACAATCAATGTTGCCAGGTATGTACATCGGAGAAATAATGTTACACTGGTTCTCGGAGTCAAGTCAATTTTTGGTTTTGGTTTTTTTTCGCGTATTAACGTGAAATGCACATATTCAAATAAATTGTCAAAAATAAATAATTTCTGCTAGATGAAAATAGTTGGTTTATAAATGAGTGGTCTTGTAAATTTTTGAAGGTAATATTAGTATATAAGTATTATTCAAATTCAGATACAGACACTTATTTTGAAAAGTATTTAAATACGCATTCGAATTACTCAGGAAAAAAGTATTTGAGTACAAATACAAATACTTTCAAATTTTATATAAATTATTATTATTACCTTATAAATTAACTAAACCAAATTTCATGTTATAACTTAATTTTATTGAGCATTTTACACCGTATCATTTGAAAATACTCATGCATTATGTTTTTTTAATCGAAATATTTGATTTTCGGTTGAGTATTAGTAAAAAATATATTATTTTATTATATAATATAATTTTCTCATAGTATTTCATTTTAAATATAGATGTTTTAAGAAAGTATTTAAAATACGTATTTGAATATTTAAAAAGTACTTCATTTCTACAATTAGGTACTCAAGTAAGTACTTTACAATATTGTTTACGAGTGTACTATATTGCACGAAACTAGACTGTTATGTAAAGTTTTATTATTGTGATATTTTTCAATCAATTTAGTAAACAGATTTGAAATAAAACAATTTCCATATTGTGGTAGATGATATACTGGATAAAAATTATAAGAGTAAGGGAACAGAAAACGTGGTTATAGTAAGTGTTTGTAGTAGGTACGTATACTAACGGTTATATAAACATGTTTGATATAGCTATAAGTTTGTAAAGTGGCATTTACAAGGTTCATAAACAAATTGTATATAAGATGCGTATTTAGAGTATAGCATTCAATACAAAACGTGGGTTGAGAATAAAATAATCTTTCCTTTTTAAACTTAACTGCAATAACATGAATATATCAAGAATCCTCGTAAACGAGTTTAGATTTTGAAGTACCTACCGATAAGTTTTATTCATCATACAATATTAAAAACGTACATATTGTATACTGTTGATGGATCGGTATTGAAAAAAGCGATAGGGAATGAAAAAAAAAAAATGAAAAGCCGAGTTGGTATATTGGTATAATATGGCAGTACCATTGAGTCACTCGTCATTTCCCGGAAAACGTTTATTCCGGAAATGAATAATAATTTATACAGCGCAAAGCACATACACTTAATATATTATTCATATCAGGCCAGAGGGGAGGGGGTTTGGAGAGATATAGGATTTTAATCTAAAAAGCTTTTGGATACATGTGCTTATACTATGTATCTATTATACTTCAAAATCATATATAGTATTGTATCGACGACGGTCGGTGTCGCGCATGACGAACAAGAAATTCACTTTTCTATAAGTCAGCAGGCGTATTAATACAATAATATACGAAAAAAGGCAAACGTATACAACTCTGTAGATCTCCAAATAGTTTTTCTGTTAAAATAGACACACAAAAACACTATTGTCCGTATGCATAGTCAATTTGTGTGTCACATAAGTTGACTATGCATAAAGGCATATAAGTAATAATATAGACAGTCAAAGTGTGCTCTAAAGTCTAAAGTTTCGGGCGCTCGTAATAACAATATAATATAAATAGTAACTATTATATAAGTCACTAAAGTATATTAGTTTATAATATCACATCGTTGCTCGATTTCACTGCAGTACTGCACTATCGGACGACCACCGTTTTTGCATAATATAGTAAGATTCAGGAGTATACCTATACCTATACCTATACCTATACCTATACCTATACCTATACCTTCCTAAAAACGATAAATATGTACGTACGTTTACCGAATTGCAGTCTACGGGAGAACTGTCACGATCGCTTTGTGTCGTCTTCGCGCGGAACCTCGTCCGTACGGATTGCACCGCGCGACCAACACCCGACTCGCCGATCGGTCCACGTGCACTCACGCACGATTTTCGTTTTCAAAATATTAGACGTACATCTCCTCCCACCTGCAGCCTCTCCGCGGACAACACAGAGACCTACTGCGGCGATATTGTAATAATAATACGTCCTCGGCAGGTCATACCACGAGACTGTTTATGTACAACCGCCGTTGTCGACGACGCTATATCGTGGGCCTGTTTGTCGACCTTTGCCACGACGGCGTTGGAGGCGGTGGCGGCAGCGGGTCGAATACCCCGCGGATCAATACGCGCCCACGCCGCCGGGGTTAACGTGCCCTATCTTTCAGCTCACACATACACATACACACCTCACCGCTCAGTCTATATTATAGTGTCACACAGACACACTGACATACACACGCACACACACGCACACACACATACACGCACAGACGCACAAACGCACACACGTATACACGCACACACGCACACTGTATTCACTACATATCACCACGTAATAACAGCGCCAGACGTTTTTTCCTCCCCAAAATTTATTATTTTTTTTCCACGTCTTCCTATAAACTATTGCCGGACTAACTGCACACGTCTTGTGTAATAATTATAATCCGTCGTGTTTTACGAGAGCCTTGTCACCGAGGAACACGTCCTCCCGCCTACACAGCCAGATCAAAGATGCGTGTTATAATTACATAATAATAATAATTACGTGTTCTGTGGCTAATATAAGACTGTATATGACCAAAATGACAACGATACAACGAGAGAATAATGACGCGTATCTTCTAAATCGCATTGGTTAAAATGTTGTGCAGGTCGTAAAAATAAAATAGCACTGATAAAAAAAAAAAAATAAATAAACGAAAACCACGACATTTGTGGTATAGTACGTGCGATAAATATCTAGCATTAAAAAAGCCAAAATTAAAGTATTTTATGAATTAAAATAAATAGTCAACATTATGATTATAATGTATTGATAATTGGAATAATAGGATATTTTCAATTTATATATTTGTATAGTTATTTGTTGCAATTTGTCTATATAAATACAAACAAGTAGCGTTCTAAATCTACTGTTACAATTGAATAAAAGAAGAAGTTCACGAGCAAAGATATTGGTGGTAAGAATTTGGTAGATTTACGTTGTATCCTATGCAAAAAATGAAATTATGTCGTTTCCGATTTTTAATTTCACTCCTGTGGCTCGATATGTTGGAAAAGTCTTTCCGACGCCGACTCAATAACTTGGCAGCCATATTATAAATTGATATGGCGCCTCTGAATTTATTTTATCATATTAAATTGTATACGACGTACTCCAGATGTATACATAATTGTAGCTGTAGCCTGTAGTGATACATCGATGACAGAGAAAAGAAAGCCTTCGGGATACGATTTCTCGTGTAACTCTTTTTCTCTACAAACACTCTACCACATCCACCGTGGATGTCGTAAATGTCTCTAGCGTTTTCTGCCGATTTTAATCTTTGAGATAACTTAACCCCATTGCTGTCCCGTTTTACACATGACTAGTAGTTTTGATACAGTTTTTCAATTTTACCCACACTTACTTCCACCGTCGACGAGCCTATCTGATGCGCCGTTCATAGTTTACAGCAAGACGTGGCGGCCACAATTTATGCGCACAATTTCTCAGAAAAGTTCTCTTTCAATTAAAAATAAAAAACATTTGCAATTAGAAACGGGAAAAAAATAACAATTATGGTGAACATCATCGTATACATGTACCCATTCGTAACTTCTAGAATACAACCTTCGTCATTTTCAGTTGAAAAGTCGAGTATCGTCTTGAGCGAATATAACTATATAGAGGTGCACAAAAGAGAAAAGCAAAGAGACCAAAATATTTTCTAAAATTATTAAAAATGAAAACAAGACTCACTAAAGAGAGAGCAAGCAGGGTATGCAGTTTTTTCATTTATATACAATTACCAAAAAAAAAAAAAAAATAATAATAATAAAAAAAATAGCCAATCCATCTTGTTAGTTTGTTGATACACTGCTTGAAGGAAGAATGTAGCTACCACGAAATCAACTATGCAGCAGCGATCAGCCACCGAATAATACAGCTGTGTCCTTTGCTCACAGCAGTTGGATCATCGACCGGTGCTGATTTTCATCTTAAAAACGTTCTTCACCTTGTTCAAAATACATAGATATTTTTAACGATGGTCTATATAGTGCCGAACAGTTATGTTCCTTGACGTATTGTATTAAGCTGGTTAATTACTGTGGAAAGCAATTACAAACGGTTCTTGGCCTAAATACCTACAGGAATAGAACGATCGTGGTGGACCACCAGGTTGGAAGGTTTTGAAGGTGGCCCCAACACAACAAACCGAAGACTCATAAGTACTCCTAAGTCCCAATCATTGTCAATCAATCGAGAAGCGTTCCTGCCACTGACGGTTTCACAAGCGCTCTGTGAATAACGATCTATCATTCACCTCGGGTGTACGAGTTCCAGTGCTCGCAGCTGACAGACTACAATGTATGGGCTACAATATTTAAAACTATAATATTGGTCGACTAAAAATAAAATTTTCAGCGTTTTTGTAGAAACTGACAAACCAAAAAAAAATATTGTGTTTTTGACCTTTCCTAACTTGGAAGACTTAGGCTTGGATTGTGTGACCTAGCTTATTAACGAGTGACACAAAAGTACATAACTCATATGTAAAATATCTCGGTAGGTAGCCCCTACGATAACCATTGCACTATGTAGTAATATGTTTTAGACACCGTGTATCAAAATATAAAATGTACATGATAGATTTTTAACATGAGATGTTCAAGATTTTTGAGATTATTTACATTGTTTAAAAATAATATTATTATTATAATTATTAGCCATCGTATACTATATTTTATAGTTATAACTTTATAAGTTTTTATTTGTTTGAATGATTATGACATCATACATTTTAGTTTCATATTCCAAAGAAGAATATTTGTGGAGTATAAACATTGAATTTTGGAAGTGTAATTAATTAATTATAAGTACCAGGTACCTATTGTAAGTACCTTTTGATGAGTGGAGAGTAGACTAACATTCAGTGGGATATCCCAATGCCACTCCACTTAGCTCATCTAAACTTTAAATACTTATTATACTAATTAACTGTTCATTTAAAATCCAATTTTTGTACATCGAGTTAATCCTAAAAATATTCTGAAATGGAATATTAAGTTAAAAATGTATGTAGTAATTTTAACTAATTCTAAAAAATGTATTCAAATCAGGTAAAAAATGTTCAAGAATGTTTGATAGTTTTTGAAAAAAAATAAGTGCCTTAGTTTATATAATGTAAATATAATGAATGGATATAAAATTATGTATGCCATGCATACCACGACTTTATTCGATATTTATGATTATTTACAGTGATTTGCCAAGGATGCTCACTCTCATTTTTAAATATATCTCCTACAATACCCTATTTTCCAATTATTGACTATTTTTTTACTACCAAATTGAGTGTACTGTGGTGATACTACAAACGTCTGATTTTTTTTTTAAAAGAACCCACTTTTTAACTGTCAATTATAACATCGTTGTATATTTTTTTTGAAAATGTTGATTCATTTATTTAATTCAAAATTTGAATGAGTAATTTCTCAGTTATTAAAATGTTTATATTAAAAGGATTCAGTCCTTAAAAATGGGTTTAAAAATTCATAAAATAGACGTAATATTGGACCATTTTTACAAACTAAAAATGCTGATAGATTGATATTAATTAGTAAAATGTTAAAATCACCATAGCGTCCATATTCCCCATATAAACTAAACCCACAATCACGGAACTATTATCCTTAGTAGTAACACAAAGAAGAAACTAAAAAACTACTTGTTCAAATGTTGATTCTGTTACTTCATAATTTTCAAAAAAATGATCCACTAAATAATTTACAGTATAAAAAGGATATCCATCACAGGACGTTTCTAAGTACCTAGCATAAAATATTAAGAATTTGGAAATATTAAATTTAAGTATATTAAAATATTCCAAAAATCAAAATTTGAATAACTACATTATTGGAGAAAAAATATATAGATGTATCATATATAATTGTAGTGATATTTGATGTGATGGTATATTACACAGTGTCACAGTTACAAGCGTTTATCGTTTGGAGTAAAGTACTGCAGGTACTAGCATTACCCGGTATAAGCATAAAAAACTTATTTAATCAAAATATTCCTTTATTTAACAGAACGGTTAAAAAAAATCATTATAACAATAAACTATAAAGCGTTTAATTTAAATGAATCATTCTATTTCACGTGTGTTTATTTTTGTCATGGACGCTTAACGCTTTAATAAGCATGATATTCGAACAACAAATACGTGATGTTGACCATATTGACAATTGTTGTTTTTTTTTTCTATATCGAATGACAACAAAACAACAAATAATTAAATACCTACTATTTTCAGTTTTTATTTCTGATTGGCGCCAATATGAAAACAAAATATAATTAGTGTGTTAATATAAATATAGGTATATATAATATACATATTAAGTAAAATAGTTTTGTTTAATTATTAACGCAAGTAATAATTATTACTAATTATAATTATTGTGTTAAAATATAAGAAAGACATATTATGTCAGACATCATATTTCAATCTTTATGACAAAAATAGTAGTTTTGACAATTTATTTTCTTGATTATAAGATACCTTCTATTTGAAGCCATAGTTTTTCGTTCAAAGAACTATTGATTATTATTAACTGGATGGTTGCCAAAATAGGCAGAACACAAAATTACTGTCGCCAATCCTGGTTCTACTTGTATAATGAAAATACTAGAGTCCTAAAATGGATAATTTTTGCCAAATATGTGGATGCTGACAAATTAATTTGAATGCTTTGTTTGGATTTAAAGATAAGATTGCATAAACATTATATCACATTATTTTTAGTTAATTAAAACATTAAATACTTGTAATATTATATCATTATACCAGGTTATATTATTATCAAATCATCAATAATAAACAAAGAAATTTACTGAAATAATTTTAAAATTTTAGATTTAAGTTTTCAAGCTTACCAATATATTGTAATAAAGTAATAACGTGGTAGATAAGTAAGGTTTTTTAAATTTGTATTGGTTAATATACCTATTAATTACGATTAATTGTAATATTACCCTTGGTATCAATTTAATATCTAAATCATTATGGAATACTGCATAATCACGAATAGATTTAATGTAAGTACAATATAGTGATAATAATTCATATTTATTATAATCTCATAACTTATTTTAACAAAATTGATTACAAAATAATTTTGAGTAAAACATATTCATACTATTAGATTACGACTTACGTTAGGAATACATAGATGGCATTAAATATTAAATATGTAAAACATATAATTATAATTTAACCATCTTATAATTATTAATTCACGAGTTAATAATTATTAGTATGTATTTCATAATATTTATACTTTATACCTAGGTACTAAAAAATATTATGTATGAGAATAGAAAAAAAACACAGTCTGGAATTTTGTTTTCAATTTATTATGATTTATTATAAATCTCATTATGAGATTATTAGTTAAAAATAATATGTTGATTGTTTGTGTAGAGGTGATCCAAAATCCAAATTAAGTTTTATTGGCTCCTAAATTGTTGTAATTTATATTATAATTTATAACATTTCATTGGTATTAAATACTCATATAATAATAGGTTGGTATAGGTATCAATATTTAACGACGATAATCTTGATTTGAGTCGACCAAATTAATGTTTATGGATGATAAATAAATAAATCAAATGCACAGTATGTAATCGAAATTGTTATTTGATACTAAGTATATTAATTGGCTTTACCCCTACAGAACTAAGACTACAACTAATACGTTGGTATATTCCGCTGAGAATACTGACTATTGGGAATTTCACAAATGTTGTGTCAATGCTTCAGAAATCTTGAACTATTGACTATCGTTCTAACGGGAATGGCTAGAAGACAATTTCTGAACGATACGATTTATGGCTAAGTATTAAATGAATTGTATAGCCCCAGTGATGGTTGTAAAGACAAACCAGTATTGAGTTGGATAAATCAACCGACGTATGCGCTATGCTTAAACCTATATAATTACGTTGGTAATGAAACAAAAGTAGCGTTCTGATTGGTCGCTATTGTTATAGTTATTATACTGAAAACAATGAAGCTACCTTTTGTTTTATTTATTTTGAGTTTACATAATTAAAAGTAAGAAAAAGCAGGGTATAATATATTATTAATTTATTTACGACAAAAAACAATTTTCTATACGTGGAAATCTAAAATTTAAAAAGTAAAGGTGAATTAAAAATTGCACACCAAAGTTATAAATTGTAAGCCAGTGAATGGAAATAAAATATTTGTTTGAACTCATGCAGTGTGAATTTGAGCTAGTAAATTAATTAATTAATTTAAAAGGTAGAATTTGGATGAAGTCGAGTGAATTTCAAACTACGCGTTATATACCTACATATAATTCCAAACAACCTGGATAAAATGTGATTTATGTTTGCTATTAGTTTTTTATAAATTTTAGCATATTATACTTTAGATTCTGACTGCACATAGAGTACATATCAATGTTAAGTTTGTTTTTCTTAAAAGATACGTTCCAAATGGCGAATAACAATAAATTTAGACGGACAATCGCAGTAACGTTCGCACTACAAATAAAAAATACAAATACCCTTCCTTTAAATCTAGAATTCACCTTATTCTAGTAGCTTATAAAGTCAAATAGCCATGAATTATTTTCGATAAAATATTTAATTGAGGCTTACATATTATAAAAGCCAAACAAAAAATTTAGCAAAATAGTACATTTATTAGAAATAATTTTATTTCTTTAAAGAAATAAAATAAAATGTTTATTTAAATCATGTCTAAGAGTTTCTTGGGCCTATGGAATTCCAATTTAGGTTGGGGCTAAGCCTTTGTAAATGTAAAATATCCAAGTCTTTTAATCAATATTTTTGACCTTATACTCACTTATATCCCTTAGAATGTTTTTAATATTTCACTTAAAAATTATTCAAAACAAAAAACGTCATTAAGTTGACTAAAAATCATTAACATAAAATATACCATACTATTAAACTTCAAATTCATCCTAGAGTTTTAAATTAATTTTCCTTTTTTTATTGAAATATACAAGTCAAATTTATTGTAATGATATTCTCAATTAACACTTTATACTATACTACAGTGAAAGGGTTTATATAAATGTATAGATTGGTCTATCTGTTGTCTAAATATTATTTTGGTTATAAATATTATGTGATATGTCTGGTTTGTCCTATATAGCACAAATTGTTAATATTATTTTTAACAAAAAAAGTGTATTTATTGTAAAAATGTATTTTCTAAAATAGATGAATTTTATTTACTAATTAATTACCTATCCTATGTAATGTATTCGTGTCGTTTTACGATTCCTCAACTTTTACAACAATGTACCGACAAAACATTCTAGGGTAGCACGAATGTAAGCTATTAGACTAATCGAAAAATAATGAGCTAGTTCAAAAAATTACGTGCAAACAGGAGAAACACGTAGATATAATATATCGTGTGATCTAAAATTTCGAACCATTTACTCAATTGAAAAAGTATATTGTTATTAATAGTCAAACATTAAAATGTAATTTTATAAAAACAAAACAACCGAATATAATACGATTATCTACGTCTATTCTAAATTGCATTATTATTCGAATATCAGGTTTTTATATTATATTGATAGAATAATTTTCGATCAATATAGTGCAGTCAAAGTGTATTGCATTTTATGTTTGTAGTATCTAAATATCGAACGATGGAAATAAAAAAACTTTTAAAATGTGTAAATAATTGTAATGCATATTATATTATTTTTATTTGTAACATTATAGGAATTATAGGTAAATTATATGCTTTTGAATTATTGTACCGAGAAAACTTGACGTTTTGAATTATATATCATATTATTATCTCATTTCGTCGAGGTATTTTGTTCTTTAATGAAAATTACAAGCTTCGGTAAAATAAAAAAGTACATATTTGTTTAGTTTGGACAGTCATTTTTTATCATATTACTTAGAGTTTATAATTTTATTCTTCTCAACAGTTCAGAGGAGAGTTGATGATTTAATTTTTTTTTGTTTAACATAATTAATCTAAATTGAAATTAATTTTTTTCAATATTTCGTAAGTACTCACTTATTCAAAAACATGTTAGAAAACATTGTTTAAGTAAACATAATATGATTAGGCTAATTTATTATCAAGGAAACTTATCATGAAATTACTTGCACTGTTTTCTAAATAGGCATATACGTCCCTATTTATATTTATATTATTAACATACAAATAACTAATTTAATTACAATCCACAATATTTTAAATCACAAATAAAAATACATTCATCGCTCCGCTCAGAATCTAAAAAAAAAATTTACAATTAGGTTCTAACCTAACCTAAGGCAGTGTTGGGCAAAATTTTATCTAGATAATTATTCGAATGATTTTTTCATAAATACTCGAAATTATTATTGTACTTAGTAAATATTCCAGTTTCAGTACTATAGTCTCAGATTTTTAAGTGTTAGGTAGAATAATTAATTTTGTCTTGCTTAACCTTTAGGAAGTAAAATACGTTATACGCTTTACTATTATTAGACTTATTTATTGAGATTCAAAATTTGTTATAATGCTTGTACGTGATCTGCCCGATTAATCTTTGGAAACTAATAAATTAATAAATACTAATTTCTACTAATTATTTCTCCTATAACCAATAGCAACGATTTAAAAACAAAAGTGTCCATCGTAAACCTCAAAATCCCTGTTTGGGAAAATCCCCGGATTCGGCCTATAGGTCCAATTGTGAATCCGAACCATTCAAAGACCACTCCTTTTTTTTATTTTAATTTTATTTTTATTATTATTTTATTTTATTTTTTGGTTAATCTGGTAATTAATTGATTTTTCTTAAATGTTTTTAAAATAATTACAAAACGTACATAAAATATGATGTAACCGTAAATTTTTTACAATTGAATATTTGAAACATTAATTTTTAAATTCCAAAACTAAATTTGCTAAGAAATGTGTTAATCTATATATATAAAAATCAATTTTTGTGTAATAAAAATGGTTAATACCCAATGGCAACCAATAATAAACACTAATAAATAAATACTAATTTCTACTAATTATTTCTCCTATAACTAATACCAACTATTAATAAACAAAAATTTCCATCGTAAATATAATAATCCCTGTTTGAGCACCACCCCGGGTGGAATTTACCATTTTTAAATAAGCATACAGGCCATACAGCACTCAGGGATAATGTAGCATTCTAATGATGAAAGAATTTTTGAAATCAGTCCAGCTGTTTTTGAGTTATAAAAGGCCTAACATTTTTTTGAACTCTCTTTTATATATATTGATTTTAATAAAATAATAAAATAATATTTACAATCGTGTAACTTAAAATATAATGCCAACTATTGTTTATAATATGTGCCTGTTTTAAATTATCAAACCATATGTTTACCCAAATAAAATAAACGAAAATTATTCGAATATCTATATTTAAAATTTAGTCGAATAATTTTTCGTTAAATAATTTTGTTCAAAAATTATTCGAATAATTTCTTACTTGAATAATAATGTTTGAAAATTATTCAAATCATTTTTTATTCAAATAAAAATTTTTGAAAATTATTTGATATTAATATAATATATTACAAAAATATTATTTTTATTCGAATAAAAATTATTTTCTAAATATCCATCTACATAAAATTGCATTTGAATAACGCGCCCTATTCTGTATATTTAGGTAGGCATTTACCAAAATATTAGAATTCAATAAAAAATGTTTGTGAATATTTTGTAACATATATATTGTATTAAATATAAACATATTGTAAAATATGTAATAAATGGCGAATTCACAGTAATATTAATTGTTAATTATGTTTAATAATTTCAAATTTTATTTACGAACAATAATATAATTAATGAAAATATAACTTTAACAGAGTAAAATTTCAGTTTTTAAAAACCTAACCATCTAAATTTATGTCTGAGTAACTCTGTAATATACCTATATGACTACATTAAACATTTTGTAATACAAATTGTACAGATCAATATTTTACTTTACGCTGCAGGTAATGGATTCATTATTCAAAAGTAGAAGTATAATAATGTAATGTTGTTGTTTGTTAAACAGAAATAACAAAAAGCATAGTTCATAATAATTTCATGCTTTTGTGCGTATTGAGAAGGACCCTTTAAAAAAAACCGCATTTACCGGCTTAAAAACAACTATTCAACCACCTCGAATATTTTTATTGTTACTGCAAACAGCTACGAAGATATATATCGTGGAAAACAGCTGGTTGTACTTTAACGTAGGCCATCTTGTGCGATTTCTAGTAACTCGATGTGTCTTTTATGTAAGTATAACAAAATATGTGGTGATATAAAGATGTGTATAAGGTATATTATAAAGTATAAACTGAATTGTCTGGCATTTGTCTCACTTCGATCACTTTTTTGCTGAGTTTTTTGGTATTATTACATAGGTGCCACATAGGTACTTAAGTACATGGAGTTAAAAGATACAGTTGAATCTATCACGTTCAAAAAAAAAAAAAACATAAGGAAATAATCTCTGATTTCTCAATATTAGTTCAGATTTTGATACAAGTTGGTGGTAACATGTATACTTGGTTATTAAAAGATCATTAAAAAGATACCAAAGGTCCAATAATATATAATAATATTATTTATTATACCTTAAAGTAGATAAGTATAAACAAGTGTTCTATTTTCAGTCATAGCAGTGATATATTGAAATATTAAGATCTTTATCATTGCTTTAAAAATTGTATTTTTTTTAAATAAAGAAAAAATCATGTTGTGAAAACTGTAGCTCTTTATTTGTTAAAAAAAATAATAAAATTTATATTCTAGTTTATATGGTTTGACGGATATGGCTTAGGAGCAAATTGTATTGAACATTATAAAAACAGCTAAATAATGCACATATAATAATTGATGCGTATCAACAATATACAATAATAATACGTTTAGTACCTGGTTTGGCTTCCTTGAAACATTGGTGCAATAATAATATAGGTACATATTATTTAGTAATTATTAAATTATGTATTTAATCGAAATATATAAATATATTGTAATTTTCTGTTATAATTTTACAATTTATTGTATCTATTTGAACTATATTTTTGTATGGTACTATTTCAATATAAATACGTACAATATTCCGATTATTTATTATTTATTTAAAAAAGAAATCAACCTTAATAATTAAAAATGTTATGATAACACTATATCGCAACTAGTCGAATTCTTTCATCCAAAGTTTAAATGGTTTTAAAATTTTTTTTTATATTATTAATTAATTAATTTAATATATATATAACAGGCGGTGGCCCAATAACAGTAAACTTACAGGTACAACAAATATAAATTATAATAATAAGGATATAAAAAACAAGATATTAGTATTATAGTGGCAGCATAAATTAGATTAATGACGAACTTTGGCTTTATCAGTTGAGTATTGTTACCATCACTTTTATTACCTATATTATGCATTTTTCGTGTTTCAATCATAAAATGAACTAATAGGATTAAAATAAAACAATAATAATTTAAAATATATATTTTTTGTCTTTTAGTTTAATGTATCGAATTTAATCTGTTATGCTTGTAGACACATGTCTAAATTATGCACATTTACTAATTCAATATTTAAAATTTCTCAAAAATTTTTACCAAAGTTATATGCCTCATATCCACTCATGTTTAATAAAGTAATTTTTCTCTAAATGAGGTTTGTGTTGGAAATGTACAATATAAATGGGAAACTGTTTAATTCTTGAATAAAAAAAAATGTTTTATTAAACTAATTATATGAGATTTGAAAGCCAATATATAGTTTATTTATATTTTATTGTTATCATGTATAATGTTAATCAATTTTACATAAGAATTTTATGTATATGTAAGAAATAGACATCTACAGAGATCCCAGACATCTTAGATTCGTTCTGTTATATTTTATTGTATTTTAATTTTTAATTTATTTATTATTTGAACAAACACAGTAACAAAAACAAAAATAATTGTTCGTTGTACATAGTAATTAGCTAATCTAAGTTTGATTATACAATTCATTTTTTTCTATTTTAATTAATTAATGAATCAAAGAAAAAACAAAATTTGAATATTATTACATCTAAAAGGCGGTACTATGTTCAATCATGGAGTCCTTCCACGACCTGTAAAGAATACTTTTAAAAAGTATTTGAGACTTGAGTAAATACTCAAATAAATTGTTTAAGTATTTAAGATACTACTCAAATACTTTAATCGTGTAGTATTTCAAATACTACTCAAATACTTTAAAAAAGTATTTTAAATACTTTTGGTTTTTAAAGTAGGTTTCTAATTATTAACGTAAGTAATATAGACACATAGTAGGTTTATAATTATTTTTATTTTATTTATGAAAAAAAATGTTTATTAGATTTTAGAAACACGATGTTTTAAAAATTTTCATCTGTCATACTGCATCTCTTTTTCGACATGGTTGCTCCATTGCTCCACCCACACTAAATACCCGCTCTACTAAAGAAATAATCTTTATTATTCCCGTAATCCCGCATAACCATTAAGACAGGCATTATACCAGATATTATCAATAGTTACCGATCTAATAATACAAAAGGAAATTAAATATCTATCTATTTTTAGAAGCCTTTGGCTAACACAGAAATACAGAATGTTAAATAACTATTATTCAATTATTGTAGTTGGCAATAATATTTTTTTTTAATAAAAATAAATTGTTCGAAAAAAAAAATAAAAGGTTAGGTTCAATACAATCAATAATACAATTAAGTGTTTAATAAAAAAGAAAGTATTTAAAAAACCGTTCAAAATACTTGATGCTGAAAGTATTTAAAAAGTTATTCAATACTTAAAAAAGTATTTGAATACTTTTACTCAAATACTTCACAGGACTGGTCCTACCATAGTGTAAGTTCAACTATTTTTGATTACTTAAGAGGACGTTACACCGACATTTGTTATCTCCGTGTTAGAAGTGCGTAACATAGCAAAATACAGCAGAACACGTTTAGATCCGTTAGTTTAAAAATTAGAGTGAATTAACCTCTTATAAAATTTAAAGGTAAGATTAAAATCTAAGAAATCTAATCAGATTTTTATATTATATTTCAAATTTAAAGCGAATTATGAGTATTTTAAAAATTTTAAATTGTTTGTACATCTTAAAATATTCATAACTTGCTTTAAAACTAAAATATATATAAAAATCTAATAAGATATTTTAGATAATAATCTTACCTTTAAATTTTATAAGAAGTCAATTCACTCTAATTTTTAAATTAACGGAGCTAAACGTGTTCTGCTGAGCGTACAATTTGCTATGTCACGCACTTGTAAGACGGAGATAACAAATATTGATGTTACGTTATCTAAACAAAATTTATATAAATAGACGTGTGCCAAGTAGTCTCGATATATCGCTTGCTCCGTGTTTCAACCATGTCAATATGTCATCAGTTCATGCTAACATTTTATTTAAATAGGCAGGTAATAGGTATACGTTAAATTGTACTCGGTATAACTAAATGGCTTTTCTAATTATTAACATCAAAATCCTTTTGTATTCTCCCACTTGGTATTAATCTGTAATTGACATGGTATTATTCCGTATTATAGTGATGGATAACATTTAATAGGTACTTCCCCGTAACACAGTAATTACGTGTAACAATTTTAATTGTATTTTTTTTTTAAATATGATTTTTGAATTATAAATATGAGTACTGAAAGAGCGTTTTTACTGTGAAAAATGTATTGGTTTGGTAAAGGACGAACAGTAAATGATACCATTTTTCCGCCGTCACATGGTACTTACGTTGGGATGAAATTCTCAAACTTAACTCGAAAATACGACTGATAAATAACAATGAAAGGGCTCTGGGGTAATACCTATTTAGTTTTTTTTTTTTTAAATAATTAATTAACCCATGGCAACATTGGGTGATGTTTATTTTTAATTGGTCTTTTTTTATTGTGTGGAAAGGACGGAAGGTACGGTTGGTTTGAACATGTGTATAAATGGCGAGGATTTGTCAATTAAACCTTGGTGGTCACCCATCTGGGAATTGAGTTAAGTAGTGACACCGGCCGGTGCTTTCACTCAAAATACGTTTTTTGACTGAGGACATTTACCACGTCACAGCAGGCTTCTTATATTTAGTCGGGTAGCCATATTATATCATTTATTTAGGAACTATACACATAGCAGATTATCCCAATAAACTATATCGGTCACTGTGAGACAAAGACACTATACTGCAATATACGATTTAAGATTTTACTAAATCTGCTGTACGTGCGTTCGGCAGTCGGACTTAAAATATCAACGGCAAATAAGTAGAAAAAGCAACTTTCAATTCATTTTAAAAGACTGCAAGAGTCCAATGGATTTTTATTATTCAATCTACTCGATACAAAAACAAGTCATGTATGTTCACTATACTTAACTCCGATAATATGTGAAATATGATTAGATAAATGATTTTGTTTAATACAATTATAGGCACCAACTTAATTAATACAAATTTTACGCCGACGGTGAATTTAACTTCTGAAAAGTACACTTGATTATTTTAAAAAAAAAGTTAGTACCATTACAGGATTACGTGATATTTCTTAAATGGTGTATAAATCTAAATCATTAAAAATGTATAACTATAATGAGTATTTATAACTTTATAAGTAGGTATACATACTAAATTTCCAATATAATTTCCAATAATCAGAATTTCAATCTATTTAATAAATAGATTATTGAGAAATTACTGTAATATGCTTGAATCGTTATATGTATATAACTTTCTTCCAAACATTAACTTAATTTTTTTGATTAAATACAGCATTGAATGTTTGAATGTTTGAAGAGTACCTATACACTACTAAAGTATTAATTTTATTTGAAAAGTTAAATAGGAGAGTTTTTATTTATTTTATTTAAGTAATTATTAAGATTTTGAAAAAAATAAACGTGTTTATATCTGCATAAAAATCTATACTAATATATAAAGCTGTAAGCTAATTTTTGCTGTAAAGTAAACTCGATAACTATCGGTTCATTTTTGATCGGATTTTTTTTTATGTGTTCTTTATGATCACGCCTATGTCATTGTCATAAATTAAGTCCGATAAAGTTGGTAAATAATTAGTTCTTAGTTATTACTTATTAGTTATAAACGTGTAAATTGTATAGTATACAATACCTATATATAAAGTTAAAATATAAAGCTAAATAAGAATATATTTTTGTTTATTGTAAGGTTGTTATTGGTTATTTATTATTTATTTATATTTATAATTTACGTTTATTAAGTTTTTCATAGAAATTTGATATACATGAATTAACACTTTATTTAAATAATAGATAGTTGATGAAAATTTGACACAAGTAAATCAGTAAAAAGACACTTAATTACAAAATGCATGTATAGGTGTGTTAAAATTAAATTTAGGAGATTTCATAAACGTTCTAAAAACATCTAATAGTTATTTTCGTCTTTTTATTATCTTATGAACCATTGATTTTAAGAAAAGACGTTTAAAATTACGTAGTATAATTATCACAATAACTATTATCACTGAAAATGAATGACTTAATTTTAATTTGTTGTAATTATATTGATATATTACCTAATACATTATCAAATAAATTAAAGAACACGATAATAAAATAAAATAACTAATTTATATTTTATAGAGAAAATAAAAGTTTAATTTTTTTTTTTTAGAAGGTATTATACCTAGTATCTTAATAATAACAACCAGTAACCTGTCAGTCATCATAAATACTTATTTTTTACATTGATCCAAAACGTAATTTTGTGTTTAAAATATTTAACTAAGTTAATTAATAACGGTGGTTAATAAAATTACCGAAAATAACGAAATTTATGTCACGAATATACACAGTATTCGGAGCAGCAGTTATAACGAGTCGAGTTCAATAAGGCAAAGAAAAGCTGTTCTACAATATTAAGTACAGTAAGAATTAAAGAATTACATGTTCTAAGATCTTGTTATAATGTTGTTCATAAAAAAGCATTGTGCTGGGTCTATTTTGTTCAAACTGGATGAACACGTTCCGAAAACAATAGTGTTCTAAAAATTAGAGAAAGACGACAACGACGACGACGGTGACGTTTTCAGTTGTTATGACGCATTGAGTATAATATTATCAATAAAGTACAATAAAATTCAATGTTAATAAAGCAGAGACATTTTACTTAATTAAAATACCACAATATTATAATATTATACACATATAAGGCAGATATATATTGTATACACCCAAGTAGAGATTACATTAATAAAATTAACGATTAATAATACATTTTTAATATAATACAATATGCTTAGTAAATACTATATATTTGGTAAAAAGCTTCAACAACAAAGATTTTTAGCGCAACATAAAAAAAATACTATATTATTTACTCAATAATGTATAGGTAGATAATATTACGATAAATTATTAATATTTGTAAGGAAATTCTTCAGTTTTTTGTTGGTTCACAACTAACAAGTTCCACTTTTTGATTAAAAAATTGAGTGTACGTATTAATTAGTAATTACTATATCATTATTTCATTTTAAATGTATACCTAAAAATATTTAAATAAGACCAGTAGTGGTTTTGACCAAACATCAAGGGGAAGGAGAAGTTTAGAGGTACTATTGCACAAAGAACCTTTTTTACGAAGATTGTCCAATTGTACTTACGTTTTATTCTTGTTATATTTTATAATATTTACAATTAACACATTAAAAGTTATTAACTTAGTTCAATGGGGATAGGATCGTCTCACTAAAAATCACCAATGGATCATACACGTATATGTATGTAAGCCCAACATGTGTGTTGTTTTATTTAATACCGTATACGTTTTTATTTTCTAACATAATTATTTTTAATACAACTATCAAATTCATGTATAGTCATAATCTACTGATATTAATATATTATAATAATATTAAATGAGCATCATTAATTGTATGTAAATAAACGGAATGTTGAGTCCTAGTTATTGCTCACATGTACAGTAAAAATGTAATAACAATATTCATTAATGTTTTAAAAATATAATAATAATGATACATTTTTTACAATTCATACTATTATAAATTACTCATCTATATTAAAGTTGTAAGTAATTGATACAAATATTTATTGATTTAAACCGGACGAACTAAATATTTTATTTATAAATACCAAAATTGTCTTCAACATATAACCTGCTGTTTATAATATCATCTATAAATGTATAATACATTAATATGTTGCAAGAACTTGTAAATATAATAATTTCATTATAACATGTATGTATTAACTAGTTCTATTCGCACGCAATATTTGTATCTATAATATAAAATGGATGGCTGCATATTATTTTAAGTATCTATTTTATATCACTCGACCAGTAATAATATTGTTATGTGTATATGTATGTGTAACACTTGTATTATGTTGCATATATTTTAATTCTCCACGCACCTATATTTATCATAAAAATAGTGTAATTATACTTATTTGAGTATAAAGTACATGATATAATATATTTTAAGACAATTATTAGTATAATAAATTATATGAAATATAAAATTATCATAAGTTGAGTTCACCAAAGTAAAATATTTTTTATATTATATAATCGAGTAAAAAATAATAAATAAACGCTTAAAAAAGTTTCAGTAAGAAATGTCTTTCCTTGTTAAAGACGTTTGTTTAAAAATTAAATTTACTGATTAAATAATTTTTCTTTTTGACCTTATTGTAATTTGATAAATACGTTAAATTTTCCAATTAATTATTTTTATCATGTTTGTACTTTTTTTTTATGCTTAGGGAAATTCACATTTCAGTTATTCCTATGCTTGGCAATTATTATTTTTTATATTGTTTTAATTGAAAAAAATGTAGTGAACATTAATTGAATGGAAATACATCTAAATTAACCGAAGGTAAAACTAATTATTACTGCAATTAAGATGACTTTATATAATGATAATTGAATTAAAAAGAAATGCTATTTAAGAACCTATAAATACATTATACATATTGTAAAGTAAAACACTTAGACGAATCATTTTTCTTGCTTTGGCTGTAGTGAAGATCGTAAATCTTAAATTACTGTATTAGAATACAAAGAAGCGGCTTGAGCTACTTTAATTTGGTTATTTTATAAAAAGGCTGAAAGTATTAATTGGAATTTTCAATCAAAAAGTTTATTTAGTTTATGAAAGCTATGTCATATTTTAAAGTTATAGTGGTATATGTTTTAAAGTGCAAATTTCGAGATACCTTGAGTTAATTGAATCGTTAGCATATTAATGTCATTTGGAAATTATTGAGGCACTGAAAGATATTAATTTTTTAGTTACGGCTAACATTGCATACGTCTGTTATTGCCGAGGGCCTGGCAAGGTGGAACGTGTCATATTAAATGAAAGGAGGAGCGCAAAATCAACAAATTTTTGGAAACAAGGAGAGGCGCAAAATTGTTGTCTTGCCAGGAGTGCTACTATTGCTCGGCCCGGCACTGTGTTATATTGGTGTACTGATTTCATAAATATTCAATCTTAGATTATATTGTATCACCACGCCCCCCCCCCCCCCATAAGCTTCTGTCCCATCCAATAACTTGCTAGACCAAGACAAAATAATACACATAGGTAATACTTCTTAAAACCAATAACATACTTTAATATGCATTTCGTGAGAACAACCTGAGCATTTATGCATATTGCATATATTATTTGATGAATGTTCGTTACCTGATGTAATGGAGCTTATCATTTTTATAATTGTACAATAGTATTGGAAAAATAATATTAATTATTTAGGTAAAGTAAACAATAATAGAAATTTTCAGCCAGTGCAATTTTACGCTAATTGTTAATGCTTTAGGTAATGTATTGTAATGGCGCAAATTAAGTAAAATAATTGTATTAAAAACCTGCAACATCAAGTTTAGAAGAAGCTATAAATCAAAACTACAGAAATCGAAATGCTCTATACCTGGTACTATCCTGGGCCCGTTGGCTGTGACCAGACCAGTACCGTAGGTCACTTGCGACGGAGTGGCATTCGATGAGACGATGCTGATCTGCTCGAGGTCGGCCGACTGGCCATGGTGAAGCAGGCGCGTGCTGCTAGTGGACGTGGCGGGTTGCGCGTCCGCGGACTCGCGTCGGCCCGCGATGCTCTGCACCAGCCGCATGGTGGTGACACCAAGCGGCGGCAGGGGCGAAGGCGAGCGAAGTCAGCCGGGCTTGGCGCTGGTGCTGGTGGCGTAGGTGGTGGCGGCGAAGATGACGACCACCCCTTATAAACGACGACGACAACAACGACGACGACGACGACCGCGGTAGTGGTATCCCGGTTCGGACTCTGTGGCAGGACCGCGGTAGCTGCTGCAACAGTGGCGATGGCCGCTCCGACCGCTCGGAACGCATGATGACCGGCGCCCCGACACGGCGGTATCACCACCGCAAACCATTGTTCGTACCACCGCCGCAACCGGGCGCGATCATCTCGTCGTGGCACAGATCACGGGGCAACGTCGCGATCACGACCGTTGGGCGCGGACGGGCCGGCGTGAGCGCTTCGTCACCGCCGTCGTATATTGTCACCGACGCCGCCCGCGCCCGCTCGTCCGCTCCCCCTGCCGTCCCGTTTCCCGGGATGTCCGTAGGCACTTCCGCTGCACCGGAAACCGGGACGCTCAACTTCCGGTGGTTGCTGCAGACGCCTTCAGTGCGGTGGGCACGTCAGCCGGCCGAGACTCAGGTGCGGGCGACACCGTGTGCTGTGGTCCTAATCTGCAAACCAATAGATAAATCGTCAATAAGCGCATAATAATAATATGTGCTGATCGCGAACTCAGTGGTAACGTCGTAATTATACCATTGCGCGTGAAACCGGTTCACAGCTACGCGATCGTTTGTCGTGTCGTGTACAGAAGTCGAGCTTGGCCCAAATTGGTTAGCGACTGATACCATGGTCATGTAATGATCAATCGGCAATCAGAACACGATAAAATAGCCACGTGGCACGACAGACGAAGTTTCTGAGAAGCCGTAGACAAAAGTCACAAAATTCGTTAATATTTTAGACCTATTCGATATTATTATAGGTAACAATATTTGTTATTAAATATATATATTGACTGAACGGCACGTAACAGAAAACATTAAATGGATAGCATTGACGTCATCGGACAGGTATTTCGGTGGATACAAGCCCAGCTAATAACGCGTTAATGGATAAAGTTGTAATGCTTTTATGAAAATACAATAACCGGATGAGTTATATTTATGACAACGGGCTAAAAACAATGCGAAATTAAACCAAATAACTACTAACAACTTTCGACGTGGTGACAATTTTTTCATAATGCAGAAAATGTTTGGTGGTGGTTTTAATTAAACTAATCTCCATGAGGAAATTTGATAAACATTTCTTTACAGTAACGTTTTTACATATTATGTGATACTATATAATAGTTATCTGTTGTATCGCAAGTATTATTAATAGCAGGTAAGTAGAAACCAACTGCCAAAAATAGCGTCTAGATTTTTACTTCGAATAGGTACGACTTACTTTCCTTGATAGGTACCTGTGAGAATGGCTACACTACCCTTTTAATGACAACCATTCGGTATGAAGTCAGTTGGATAGCACTGATCAATTTGTATTCTCACTGTTTCGTTGGGGAAATTAAACAAAAATGAAGACAACAACGTCTATCGTTATCGTTATCTTATTGTGAAATATATTATACGTTAGAAATCGCCGTTGAGTTGTTAAATGGTTCGTCACGGAAAAGATTACACAATTTCATACCAAAATAAAATAGAATACCAAAAAACTATTATTTATTTATTTAGTTAATTATTTTATAGTAAAATATTTCATTGTTTTAATGATTATTATAGTAACTTTAAGACAGAGCCATACACAAAAACCAAAAATTACAAATATTATGATAAAAAAAAATATGTAAATTTTAAATCAAAAAATTTTAATTTCTCATTATTAGTATTAAGTAGGTAGTATTTATTATTTTTATAATAGTTATTATTTAAACAATTGTTTATACCTATAAGACAATATTATAATTATAATTGCATTTATAAATGCACCTATAGTTAAGTGCAGATTAGTTTAAAATGTGATTGCTGTCCTTTATTACATTTGAAAACTAAATACAGTTTGTCTTTGGATTAAAAAAAATAATATGTATATAATTACTGCTAAGAGATTGGACTTTGTAAATATGTTATCAATTTAATAATTATTGTTTCTGAAATTTAATCAAACCTTTTAAATATAATATATCTACCTATATTATTTTTTAATTTAGGACTTTAGGTTAACTGAGAAAATAATTAAAATAATTATAAGGCTGTTATAAAATAAAAAGGTAGTTTTTCTAAATAATCTGTTTATATTTTAAAATTAATCTAACTTATTGTCAAAATATTACTAAATATTACATACACCGAGTATCTGCAATATGACCAGAATTTACTACATTTGTTTTTTCTATAGAATATATTATCATGTAAACATAAATAATTATGTAAAACCTGTAAAATATTATTTATATTATCTGCACTTAACCTGTAATATTTAAATGTATACGATTTGTCGTGAATATTATTCCACTTTCACTCAAAGCGAACAATATTCTCTTCTAACAAAATACACGTTGTAATGCTATAGACGTCGTGAAACCCTTTTATGATAAATGGATTTGCGAACCATTTTTTGATCTGTATTTGCTTTGGTTTCAAATTGAATTATCCACTCAAAACGTTATGTCCAATTGGTTAGAATTCGATTGTCGTAACGTAAATTAATAACGATTTGTTGAAAACGCTCTTAGCTGAATTTAAGAATCTGTAGATCAAAGTACTCTGATAATTTGTACATAGTAAAATTGAATATCTATGAACTGGACCATTACACACTACGTCTCCTTGATGAACATAAAATCCCGATTACACTTAGATATCAAGGCTGGGGCTACTACAACTTACTATTACTTAAACAGATTGTATGGTCCAAAAACCATTTCCACGTTCCAAAAACGGTAATTTTTTTGAAAATGTAATTGAAAGTAATAAATTGTATTAGTTTATTACGAATATAAAAATAAAATCCAATAAAAGCTTTTTTATGGTTAATACACACTGCTTTACAAACTTAATTATGTACCTCAATTTTATCTAGTCAAATGACGTAGATTGAATAATATATATTTTTTTTTCAATAGTACCGCATATTGATATTGTGAAAAACCAATTTACCATTGAAATTAAATTCACCACACCTATACTATCCTATGACGAAGTAAATTAAAAACCTACTCTTATAATATATCCGAGCTACGCGATTTTGTTTAAATTTTGATAATTCTGTTTTTAGCTTTTGTTTGTCTAGAAAATTTAAAGTACCCTTAACATACAGTTAGTCACACTAAAGTCTTAACTTTAAACTATTAAATGTAAGAAAAATACCAATATGAAATTTTTGTTTTTTTTTTAAATTACTTAAATTTTAAAATGTCCTTAAAATAAAAAAGTAAAAAACTGCTCAAATTTTTTTTTTCAAACAAGTAAGTTGATAATTTATCAGACAGAAACTAAAAAAAATATTTATTGTCAGGATATACATATACAATGATATAGGTAGTATATAATAAATTTATTGATTAACTTATGAAATATAATAAAATATTAAAAATCAGTTTTAAAACTTTTATTCATTGAGTTTGCGAATTTATATTGCACTGAATTTCTTTACGGTAGCTGAATAAAACTGCCCATGAATATAGCAATACAACTGTAAAGTGGATAAAATAATAAACTGTCTTTGTATTTAAACATTAAATTATAAGATAATTAAATTAAAGTTAAATACTTACTTGTATATAAAATTGTGAATATTACGGATATAATTAAATTGCGTTGATTTTTTGATTTCATGTGTGTCTCATTAAATGTACTAATTATATTATTATTAGCTTCCATTTGTTCAATTGATGGTTTAACTCTTGTTAACTCTAATCCTTTATAATTACTTGATTTACTTTTTTCATTTGCACCATGTTTTAATTCATACCATGAATTGTTTATTAGCCATAAAGCATTTGGACATCTAGCTCCGATACAAATGTTCCTTTCAACATATTTTATAATTTGTATTTTATCGTTCGAAACTTAATGCAAACTTAAAGACTTTTTACTTGTTTTGTTGAATAAATGACCATATAACTAACACATTCCATAGTATAAAATAAACTGCCCAAAATACCGTAGCCGTAGAAATAAAATTATGTACTTCCTAAATAGATTTTTTCCACCATTAAATGAATGAAAACATTTTTTTTTTTAATTTTTAGCTTACTTTGGAAGCCCCGTTGAAAGCAATGGACCATATTATGATCATAGAAAATGTAAACACAAACATAATCATCCATGCCACTGTAAACAGATAATAATAACAGGTTTCATTAAAATATTGTATTATTGAAGCGGGATACTTCGTTTTTGAAGACAGTCTCAGGCAAAATACGCTCATCTGGGAGGCGATATCATAAAATGTATCATAAATAGCATTCTCAGTATTATATTTTATAATAATATACAGCTGAACTGCATAGATAAATGAAGCTGAAAATAGCTTAAGGAATATCAATAAATGGTTTTTTTTTTGAGTTTTAATGGAAATAAATAAATGTTTCATACTTGGTTCTTCTGTATCTAGAGACAATGCGTTAACTAGTAAAATACTTGCTGCCAAAGTCTAAAAAATGTTGATCAATTCCATGATTGAAGTCGTTGTAAAATGTCTTAGAAACTACTTTCTTACGATAAAAACTGAACTGAATGAAATGATACCAACTTGAAGTGTTATAGTTCCGAAGGTATTTTTGAGAAACCACATTATTTCAACTAAAAATTAAAATACACAAATAACTTGAAGAAGAAGGTAATGAGTTACCACAATCGATATCCAAAATTATAAATTAAATAAAGGATCTATTTGTTATAGGTATTTCTATAAAGATATTATTTTATGAAAATTCAATGCAAACTAAATTATAACTTTCATGTTGTTGAAAATTGCTATGGAAACGTTGAGTTACAATTTAACTTAATCGGTAAAATTTGAAGATAGTTTTTGGAAATGCATATTATGTACATTATTACCTACCGAACATTAATTAAACCTCAGTAACGATTCTGATAGTTTTTCTTTTTTTATGTGACATATTCTGATATTCGTCAATTTCACCCTAACATATACAAAAAAAAAAATAAAAAAAAATAATCCTCCACAATGAGTAAACTATTTTATTTTTTATGGTACATAACTGATAAAGCCAACAGCATAGAGATTTAATTGGCTTTATAATGTAATTTATTTTTATTGTTTATTGTCTAATTATCTATTGTTACACTATTTAATATACTTAAATTTGACGTCATTCAGTATTAAACAATAATCACGTGTGTTCATGGAAAAAGTTGATGTGACTTTGTCAGAATGAAAACATATAGTTACCCATGACTATCCTTCCAAAAATAACATAATAGTAATATTTAGATGTCAGTGCACTGAAATTGCTTATATACCACGGAGGCCAATAGATATAGTATAGAAATATCGAGAAAAACTTTCTATACTATTTGTCACTGTAACCATTTGGCCACCAGCCCATATTTTTTTTTAAATAATAAATATATTATTTTATAATCCAATACCCCAAACCACAAGGTTGTACATTTTAAACTCAGAATATAATATCTTAAGTCCTTAAGCATTGATGTAATTTTATATATTAATGTAACATTTACAAACAGCAATTAATCTTATAAACATACCTACACATTATGCAGATAAACAACAAATAAACTATTTAATTATGTAAGTACATTTGACGCTCACGGATAATCAATAATAAAGTTAATTTGTGTCAATTAAGATTGTAATAATTTGAAGTATTTATTAAAATTTTTAAAATTAATTTTAGAATTGAAAAAGAGGACATGAGCATTGTTTTTATATATTTCAAAAAAATTTTGAAAAATAAAAAACTGGGGAACACAAAGATAAAAAATTTTGTAATCCAGAATGGTTGAATTCGTTTGTGAACCGGAGGAACTCATTCAAGTGTAGACAATGATAAAAGTGTATTAAAATGTTGTCTCATTATTATGAAATAAAATGTTCTACAATCAATAAAGTCTTATACAAAAACTTCATATTAGTATAATCATTAGCGAGTCAATAATCATAACACTTTTTTTTATGTATTTCATAAAAAAAACCATGTACACTTATTTTTAACTTTTTAACAATTTTAGTTTATGATGTATTTTTTTTCGATATTTTAAAAATTAATGTAGGCAATCGTGTAAAATCAAATTAGAAATGATTTTAATGATATGAAATTTCAAATTTTAATCTGTTATATCTCTAGTCTTTACAATTATTTTTGATATATTTTAATAGCATGATAACGTGTTTTAAGATATAGTGTGATGGGTGCACTGCAGTAGTTTGGAGAATTTAAAAGGGAGAATATGTTTTTTTTTTATTAGTATTATGATAGTTTAGATGTTTATTGGTATTCATTTATGATTGAGAACAAATTATTGCATTTATCAACCAATTTTATGTATTTAAAAGTTGTATTTATTTGTAACTAATAGAAAATAGGTAATAATTTATCCAAATTTAGAATAATAAGTTATTATATTTTTAGTTATTTATCATTCAATTTATATTTATACCATATTTCACCAATTTGTAAAATGAATATTTTATAAATCTGGCAATTTAATTGTTAGGTGTTTTTAGTATATTTGTGTTTTACTTAAAGTACATCCATTTTAATAGTTTACATTATTTATTTTACTGTTAAATGTTGATCAATGTATATAATATAGCACGAGTCATAGAAAAGTATTTATATTTTTTTTGTTCATTTTGTGAAATTAAAGTAGGTATGGATAGGTGATAGCTCGTTATTCAGTATTAATAGTAAAATTATAAATTTAAAGATATTTTTGACATTTAAATTGAATAAATCAATATTTCTTAATGCTAGGTATTATAAAAAAATGTAGTTGCGTATTTGTATATGTATAATATGCACATTTCAAAAATTTTTATTGCAATTAGACCAGAACTCTAGAAATTGCATTCAATTCTATAAATTGTCATCCTATTTAGATGTAATAAATACAACTATTCATCTAAAAAAAATAGTCCAGACTTTTTTACTTAAATATAATAATTTCAAATTATCATAATATTATATTTATGTATATTCTATTAGACCCTGTGCACTTCATTGCCCGTTAAACATTTCTATGTTATGTGATTCAAACTTTGTTCAATTTGTTATTTAATACTCGGCGGAATAGTGTTCAAAACTTTTCATCAGCCATCTTGAATCTCAAAATACTCGAGCAAGCACCACTTTAAAATGCCAATTTTGGAAAATGCTCTCTCAGTGCACGCTTACATGGTGGTACGAAGGTACCGTGAAAATTGCAAGTTTCAAGCTATCATTGTTTAGGCTCTACGTTGATCAGTCAATGAGTCAGTCAGGACACGTCAGGATACGATTATATTATATTATAGCTATCCCGCATGGCATTGCACGTGAGAGTCGCTTGTGATTATACGATCAGTAATTTATCACTTATCACGTAGGCAATTCACCTACGGTGGATTATGAACTTTGTGAGACGCGTACGTAAGTGTATAATTTCTAAAAGTTTCAAAGTTGTACTAAGTTAATTATAACCACGGCTATAGATATGAATAGATAGATAATTATTAATTATATTTATTTATTATAACGCCACATCGACAAGATGCATACAAGTTACCAACATAAGGGCCTACACACGTCATACGACACAGAGCTGCAAGACGAAAAATAGTTTTTATTTACGCAAAAGTTGGTTTTTCAACCCCTTAAAATCAAAATTATTCAAAAAACTTTCTAATTGCACGCCTAGACTATAATACAAATTGCAAACATACCTTGAAAATGTCAAGTCACTTGATATAATAGTTTAAGCTTTGCTTTGATTATGAGTCAGTCAGTCAGGACTCAGGACTTCTTCCTTTATGTTATACACAGATGTATGTGTTTGCATGATGTATATGTTTCACTTAAAGTTCTAATCTTCGTTCTATAGTTGGATTTTCTTATACTATAAAATATCTTAAAAATGTTTTCTTGAACATTCATTCTTAATAATAAATCATTTCATCATACATATGGGTAATTTAAATTTTAAAAAATAAATATATTTGCTTTTAAGCTGAAGAAAAGTGATGGGTTTAAATAGTACAATACACCTAACCTAATAGTGACATACACAGAGCAGATTGTTTGCAACGGGAAGGTGTGAACAATAACCTTATCTTTGAGGCCACGATTTTCAGGTGTGTAAATATACCGGAAGGCTATGCGTACACATATAAATACGCACATAAACGTGTTCTTATTAAAACGTGAAATTATTTTATCTGACTAAATTTATGCCTAAAATCCCACACTGCTCCGTTAGGTATTGAAAAATAAACAATTATAAATAAATAATAACTCAATTAACTTATAGAATGGAAATTAACTATAAACTTGCTCCGCGATGTACTCTTTCATGAAAAAAAATCAAGACAATCGGATGAATAGTTTCAGAGGTCATGCGTTTCAAAAATTTCAATTTTCGCATAACAGAAAATAAAAATGTAGAAATGTTACGGTATTATAATAATTACCTACTATATTTTTGTTATAATTAATATGGTATAATATATTTTTCAAATAAAATCATGAAAAAAAAACTATTATAGTATTAAGAAATATACACGTACCTTACATACCTAACCATATCAGCAGATATTGATTATAATAATCTAAATTAATTTTCTTTTTACTAATATAATTTCGTCTAATTAACTTATTGTTAAGGTATGGATTTTATATATTTCTAAAAATAATAAAAAATAATTAATATTATACTTTTAGGCTATGGGTACTTCAATATAATACTATCCATCGCAATTCGCTTCCGTTTGAGCATTTTTGAAAACTGTGTTATTGCTGGAAATGTATTATTTTAGTGAACGCATATTATATGAGCTTGGTAGGATATTGCATTATCAAAGGAATTTGTGCGTTGATTAACGCCGGAAGTGGTTTATATATGTATCGGTAGTACATTCTGGTACGTGGAAAATGTTGCGATCGAAATTAAATTAATATGAGGTTTTGCAGGCATTGAGGTAATCGAAGGAATCACCGAAAGGGAGGGGGTATTCAAACCTATACCCTGCAGTCGTAAATTCAATGATACTGTAGTATTTACGCGTTGGTTGTTGTAACAGAAAATATAATTTTATACAGATCTGTTCTATTTCTATCCGGGTGCATGCTAATAATAATAATAATCATATATTATACAGTAGCTACAATCGTGTTCACCAATGCGCGATGACAGATGATTGTCGGCCACGATAGCCGATTGTCGATATTACGCAAGCAATAACGCACACACATTTGTCGGTCTGTATTGATTTCTCTTATTATGTTCGTAAATCACGTCAACGGGACGAAACATTCTGTGGTGTAGGTGAACGTTAGTGGTTGCGATGGTGGCGATGGCGGTACCGACGACGACAAAATGGGTGACGGGGATCCTTTTAAAGCCACCAGAACCTACTTGAAAATTAATCAAAAGCTCGAATGGCTTCGAGTAAATGATGTAGACAAAACGGCTAATGACCAAACCGTTTTCTGGATAAAGTTAAAACGTTCGGTGCGTAGGTCATTTTTCATTCAAGATTCTTTTAGCCTACTACCGCCAAAAAGACCATATTCTATGCTACGGCAGTTCTATATATTAAAAAAAAAAACACCTAGTTAAATACCCAACCAAAGTTTACCCTTTCAACGACTATGATAATATCAACGTTTTTATCCAAAGTATTAAAACCTTTTTTTCCTAGTAGTAATAGTGCATTGCGTAACCATGATTAGTTTAAAAAATAGTTAATACATAGGTGTATTGTATATCAGGTACGTTATTTTATATTTTACATTTTCCAGATGGAGTTATGAAAAGCAAATGATTCCCATTACCTTCTAATATTATGTTTTGTTTTCTACATCTAATTAAATAATTTGAAATAATTCTTAGGTTGGAAAGTAAAATTGTATTATTGTTGTTTTTAAAAAATTACCCATGTTTAAAATGGAGATTAATTTATTCCTTATATTCACTTTGGTCGTGTAAATATGCCTAATTAATTCAGATAAATTATTATAAATTACCTGTTATTATGGGCCCAGCTCACATTTAATCTTTTCAATTTTAGCCAATGCTTTAATTCTTACTTAATATTTTATCTATTAAACAGTCATTAAAAACCAGGGGAACTTATGGTTGGCTTAGGAACACATGTATATGTGTGGCGAGGATTCGTCACTAAAAACCTAGGTGGTCACCCATCCGGGAGCTAGCGACGACGAGCGATGCTTGGCTGCAGCACACATTAGTGACTGCGACGAACCACAGCACCACACCAGGGCCTCTAAACAATTTTAATTAGGTACAATCATTGTACTACAATGAGTTTCAATTAAACATTTTCCTTATCGCTTTTAGCGAAAATTCGAATAGCAGAATATATTAAATTACCTAGTTAGGTATTAATAACTGTCACTAAAACAATAAAAAAGTATAACGGCATACCTAATTCACAATGATTTTATTATAAAGTGTAAACCATTATTGAACTTCGAATATTACTTAGACCAAATAAAAAACATCGTTATATTTCTACTTTTTCAAATTGCTTATTATTATATGGTATAAGATTCCAAAATCGTAAAAATTATTAACATCCTAAACAGTTTATCCTTAACTGTAAATTAGTATTATTTATTATAATAGGTAGGAAATAGGTATAATTGGTAGGTTTAGTATAATAGATTTTTTTACAATCGTTATACAATTATTGACAATATAATAGATACCCAAAAGAACATGTTTTATAATTTTGAACAATTTTTTAATCCAGTCAGCTGAGTTATACTCTAGTAAAATTACGTTTGTCAAATGTCCTAGATTGTACCAGTAAACCAACAAATAATAATCTCAATATTTTTATATTGACGTACCTACCTATTGGGGAAATTATTTTGGTTTTAATCTGATATTCGTATCATTTGAGTTTTATGATATGAATCTTTTTTTGTGTAAAATATCCGGCCATGCATGTACAATATCATATTTTCTAGATTAAAACGACCAACAGTGACGTAACGCAGATCGAACTATACCATTTGGGTTTTGTGATACTGACACATATATTGTAGTTCTAAACATTCACCTGGGCTGCACACTTATAAGAATAGTAATCCAAATGTATAATATAATAATATACAAATTTAATATTTATGTATATTACAGCTCAAAGGAGTTAGTTAAATTTAGGTCATTTATCAACATTGAAATGTTGGTCTGTTGGAATGACTTACAAGCAACGAAATGAATAATAGTATAGTCGGTAAATAAGCATAACTTGCGCATTAGTGGATATTATAATATATTTTACATATTATTATATTGTAACACTGTTTACGTATTGTAACGGTGTAAAATCTAAAATTACGTTACACCGCGTACTTACGGACTGAAAAATAATTCATTTGTACAGGAGTAAAAAAAATGACGATGACACGTGCGAAATGGATTAAACTAAAGGTCCGACGTCCGAATAATGTTTCGTGCGCAGTCTGCAGAGAATGTCGTTTTAACAATGTATAGTAATATACTGTATTACGTATAGATCAATATTCTCGGGACTAGGAAACGTCATGCGTGAGTTGATGTTAATACCACCTATAATGCCTCTATATAATATTGCTATATCTAATATTATAATATACATAGTTTGAAAAATACGTTACCGAAGTGTAATAATATAATAATATTCGTGAACGGTGTCGGTGCGATTTCTCTAAAACCGTTCATACGCAAAGAGTATTCAAATAATATAACTTTGGAGCAGTTATACGATATTATTATAAAACTGAGATTCTTGTGTTTTTTTATCATAACTATATGGAAGAACGAGTATAAAGGTTAACGCGTTTCGACCCTTATATAGGTCGATGAGTAGACAAAAAGTCTGGCAAGTTATATATATATTTTTTAGGAGCAGAAAATTGGTATGAAACAGCAAAGTAACCGTATCATACATACAGGAAACACAGGAATGATGATAATGTTATTATCATTTTTTTTTTACTGACTAGTTTGTATTACTATTACAGTATTACCTAGGTTCCTCCCAATTTAGAACTATCCACTTAAAGCTTATATTATATTATACCAAATACATTTTTGATTATAAATTTCCGAAATCTATATTTAATGCTATATTGTATTATACTGTTAAGTATCTAATGGTCAATTAAAAATATTAATTAAAAATTACATAACTTAGATAACTAAAAATATTCTGTTTATATTTAGTATGAAATTACCTTCTGATAATATATATTATATTAAATGATGTATACTAATAATTGTAAAAAGGATTTCGGTCGGAGTGTTAATTCCATTTCGATTAATCCACTATTATGGACGGGTATTACTTGGATCATAACATAAATCTACGAAAAAAAATAAAAATAAATGTCAGCTATTCATAAAGTCCACGGCAACGACTGTGCCATAAATTACTTCGATAATCCCAAAGATATACTTTCAATACTGAAATGACGCTAGTTCAGCGTTCGTATTGGTCATTTTAAACCTTAATTTGATTTTTTTTCATCAAAACCACCCTTTTCTTACAACTGGGTTATCTCGTATCCATCGTTCTATTTTTAATTAAATTTATTATAAGTGAAATAATTAGTATTTAGTATACAATTGCTGTGATAGTACAAATTACGAAATAGTATTATTAATTACTTATATTGTGTGACCAAACAATACAATATTAATATTTAAAATAAATAAGACATTTTGAATACATAGAACGTTGAATTAATTTCCACATATTATAATAAATTAATTTTTTTGGATAATGATGAAAATACAAATTATTGCTTTTAAAAACGAAAATGGTGATTAAGTATTTTTAGTATTTTAATTCGAAATAGAGGTTCAAAGGTTAGTAAAAGAAAAGAAGCTGGCCTGTAGGTAACAGCTCGTATGAACAGTAAGTAGGTATCGAGTGTACCTTATCATTGAAAGGGTTACTATAATTATGGACGTATTGAATTTTAATTCAATGATAATTATTGCATACGAAAATAATAAGAGGCGTTTACAGTAGTCAGCCTATAGGGTTAAATGGGGCTAAGACTCTAAATGTTATGCTACTACAATAAATTAATGCATAAACACATTGACTAGTAGTTAATGACTACATTATGTCGATGTCTCAGATTTTTAAATCATAAGCTTATATATATATATTTTTTTTTATTGATCTTAAGCCGGAAACTATGGCCATTAGCTGTAAGTAGAGGTAGGGGGGTGCGGTTGGATTAGAACACTTGTGTGTATGTGTGTCAAATATTAGTCACTAAAAACCCGGTCGGTCACCCATCTGGGAACTAGTGACACCGGCCACTGCTTGCACTCGGAACACGTTTCGTGACTGACTGCAACCACCGTGCCATACTAAACCACAGATCTTGTTTTATACGTACATGGTACATCTATAAAGTAAAATATTATTACTCTAATTTAGATTACAATAAAAATTGTTTTTGGATAAATTAATGCTAAAAACTAATTATACACGTTTCAACGTGAAAACATTTCATGATAAGGATACATTTTAGTTATGATTCTTATTTCTTAATCCACTTGTACGCTCAATATAATTTTGAATGTATTGGTTTATTAGATAACGAGGTGACCGGTGACCGGTATTCCCCATTCTCCTCTACTACAATACTATAATATAGGTCAAATATATTTTCCGAAAAAATTGCATTTTTATATTATTATAATAGTTGATAAGGTTTTGGATTGTAGTCGTTTGTTATCGAACGTCTACCACCGACCGATATCAATATATTTTCCTCTAGAACCGCCAGTTCACGACACTCGATACTGATTCAGTACCCTGCGACCTACGTGTCTACCTATGACGGGGCGAGAACGGGGTAGTGTCGGATGACGGCCACCATGAGCCAGTTAGATACCGGACGGTTCATGTGACGTTTTTTTCTTTTTGCGCCATTCGATCCCCCGAATTATAACTCACGCGTGACTTATTATTCTGGATAAGACAATTTTGTGACATATATAGTGTATAAATATGTATATTATATAATTTACTTTTAATATTTTTTATTTATAATAATAATATTATAGTGTTATAGTATGACCATGTTCAACCCGTGTTACAATACATGCATAATCATTAAACAGAGAAACATAGTGAATCATTTAATTAACAAATTGTGTCGCCTCCACTCACTCACTACCAATATCACCGTTCAGGACGGATCGAATCAAAATATGGTCTCATATATTTATGTCATTTATTATTGTTACAAACTTTTGAGTCTATACTGGCTTGCCGAAGAACGAATGGAATATTCGTCTGGAATAAGGTTCGTGGTAAAAATAGATAATAGCTTAATATTATATATTATATTTTGAAAAATGCACTGTATATATTAAAATAATATATAATAATATAAGTATACCTAAGCAAAAGTTTGAAGTTCTCATGAATATTTTTTTTGAATTAAAGCAAAATAACTAAAATCGTTATTAACGAATACGTTTGAATATCCAAGTTTTTCAACATATTTTGAACATAAATTGTGTATAAAAAAAAGTTGTGCACAAACATTTATTAGATTTTTGGGTTTCAGTAAGAACTATGAACCATTTAATATTTTATTTTCAAGTCTTAGCTATATAAATAAAAAAATGTTTATATTTTAAACTACAAAATAATTTGCAAATATTCGTGATTTTGACGAATGTAATCAAAATCTGAGCTCCATAAAAAGCAATTATGCATATTATGCATTTTAAATTCATTTAAATTTATACAAGAACAACCTATGTGGCAACTTTGTACTGTTTAAGGTACCTAATTACAAGACACAAAAAAATACAAAATTATATCATTGTAAAATAAACACTTTCATTTAGAATCTAAAATTAAACTGATTTTTAACGAACATGAGTTAATTTTTTTTTTAAATATTAAAATGAACATAAATTTTACTATATTGACTTAATTTAACAAGTTTAAAAAAAATGTTTATTTGCCCTGCCTCACTGAAAAAGGTGATTACCGGTAATGAGTATTCCTTATACAAGAGGTCAGCAACCTTTTATTGTCGAAGGTCAAAGAATAATTATACATTTTTCATGGAACACAATTTGATACACCATATTTTATTTAAAAAAAAATATTTAATCATATCAAAATTAATTTATTTAAGTTCATAACTGTTAAATAATTAATTTAACAAGGTATTTACAAACAAACAACATTTGATCCACAGTCCATAGTGTCTTAGTTCGTGATTTTTATACAAATTATAAATTTTACTCACAACCCACATACACGTTACTATGAGAGCTACAGGCCTTATACCATTGAGTCGATCTGTATTCGTATTACTATATGTTCAAATTTCAAAATTGTTGCCTATACCTATAATAATGTACTCTTTGAATGAACAGAGTATACAGTACTTATTTGAATATTTTTATGATTTGCATAATTTTGCTTGAGAATGTTTTTAATACATCATTGTAAAACCAATACAGTCATCGCTTCAATCAGAATCTGAAATCATCAATCAGTCATAAATCACGGTTTTTTTTTTTTTTTTGAAAAATTGATTCGTTTAACAGACAATATGTGAGTCGTAGCTTAAAGTTAAAATTTACAAAATTTTAACTTTGGTAATCCCGTTAAATCTATTATTTTTAGTCTCGAAAGCTGGATAGAGTAATCCTTTTTCAATGTTAGCAGTGAACGATCAATTTAAAGACCACAACAATGTTCTTCAGATTTGTTTTTTAGAAGTTATACCAACGCACTGTATACAGTTGTATAATATTATGTGAAAATGTATAGGTAATAATAATATATATTGTATTTATAATTTCATATTAAATTATTCATAATATTGTAGACTGTCGTTTTACTGTTCCATAATATAATGTATTAAACTGTTTATCAGAAATGTCACCATAAATTCGTTACGATAATTGCATGCGCTATTGCAGCAAGCCAGCGAGTAGATAAGTAATGAGTAATAACGTTATAGTTTACAGTGTACAATATAGACTATATTGTTATATAGAAACTATCCTGTATAAACATATTATTTAATGGTATCAATACGCGTATACAATTATTATACACCCAATAATAGAAGTCCTATGAATTTTTGAATTTTTTTATTTTTTAACGATAATTTTATCCTCTAGAGATTTTTTTCAGCAAGTCTGCACAAACAAGATAGTATTATACTCGTTTCGTTTCCGGTAGGTACCTAGTATATAAGTTTAGCAATAATGCAATTCCAAACATGTAAAATAAAAAAACTTTTATTCATTACAATAATATACTTTGAAGTTTTAATGTGCTATGAACAGAGCATTGGAGTTCATCGATCTGCGTAATGTTATAGTCATAAAATACCAATCGAAACTTACATTTCGAAAAAGAAATGGAATTTACGATTTGAGAATTCATAAAAAATTATTAATATTTTTTTTTAGAAAAGTTTAGCAACACCTTACATAAGTTATATTTTATTCGTTTTTCATTTTTATTCTTTTGTTATGAAATACATATTTTTCATTTATATATTATTTTATGCTAGAACAAACGCTTTTATTATATTAATTTTGTAAGCACCTCCATCATATAGGATTTCTACATAAAATATACTTTTTAAACCTCTAGTGTAGGTACATTTACAATGTTGTATTTGGACATTTCTGTCTCGAGAGTTTCAAAAAAACTTTGTGTTTATCAAAATACGATTGAAAATCGAACTGAATGACGAGAATACGGGGTAAAAAACACTTCAATTACAGAAATTAAAAACTATTAATAGTCAACAAAATATCATTAAGCCATTGAACTGTAAAACAATCAACATCAATATTATAGTTTATAACATATTACAATTATTGTCAATACTTAAGTCTATAATTCTCTATTTGGTAATTGCATACTTATTATATAATTACCAAATAATAAGTGACAGTGAGTACCTCTCTTTTTTAAACTTTGTATTACTAAAATAAAAAAGATTTAAATTTAATGTATTGATAAAATCTAAAACTGTAGGTATTTAATATTATCACAATCAAATATTATTTATTATAATATTTTAATCTAAATGATACTATTTTGGAAAGCATTTGTGGTTTAAGGTTTTTAACCAGAAACATCAACCTACATGTTTGGCAATAATTATATTACCAATAATTACCAACGCTATTTGATACGACATACCCATTTTATATTATTTCAATGCAATGTATTTCAGTATTTCACGGCAGAAGATTCAAGACAAATTCTTCAAATCATAAAAGAGAAAACCAAAACTCATTTTTACACTAAGAAATTTTGTTATTTGGCATCCAGTGGTGGATTTAGTGGAGAGGGGGTGCTTGGGAGCTGAAACACCCACCGTTCAGCATATTGAACTTTTTATTATGAATTACTTAGATATCAATTACCAAGCATTACGTAGACGCACTGTATACGTAAACGGTAAACGTATACATTGTAGACTACTACCAAAAATAGTCAATTTTTGTTGTTACCTTGAAGTTGTTCATGATAAGAACTTAAGGAGCTTTGTTATCAACATCGCACCCACGACCCACCATAAAAAATTCTGGATCCACCATTATAGTCAAACAGTCCTTATGATTCCATGTTTAAATTACCAAGTATATTATTTATAAGCGCAAATAGAGGGATTTAGGGACGAAGCCCCCAAAAAGTGTTAATTTCCTACTCAAAAATGTCTACATTTTTATTAAGTTTTTCAGTATTATTATAGTAGGATTTAGCTCCCCCAAATCTTAAACGCTATTTCCATGTTTGATTGCAGTATTAGATTATTAGAAGTCAAACTGTATAAGAGCCCCGTTAACTGTTGTCACTGTGACTTTTGTATTGTGCAAACGTTCTCAATTAATAATGTAGGAGGTAAATTCATTGGAACTGATGAAAATCAGCATCCGCGTTTCAAGTTGGCTTTAAATCCATCGACCAAGTATATTCTACACACTACGGAACACAGAGTAATAATAAAAAATGGTTAACACTATCAACACCTAATAATTATATAATTCTAACGTTTAGGTGCAGGTCTGAATAAATGTAATGTGTATTTCGTTTACACATGTAGTTTTTGATTTTTGAAATCGTGAATTTTTCGTAATACTAAATTAGTAAGTTAAAAAATCAATAGTATTAAAACAAGCAGTACATTATTTATGCTATATTATATAATAAAATATACGATTAGTATATACTGGTGATTGCCCTTTAATAGTATTAAAATATGTGGATAACAATACTATCAATGGTAAATTTCCAATGACGTATAACATAATATTTATATTATAAATCAATTTCCACACCTTTAAAGACACAAAAAGTGTGACGAATACACCAATGGGTATAAATTGTGGATAAGTTACATATTATATTATATCGGTTATAATTATTTTTTGATATTTATATTTTGATGGATATTATTTGCTGTAAACTGTGAAGTTTTTATCTACATTACTTTGAACTTTATAAAATTCTACCTCAAAAATTGAATTGTAATATTAAACGTGGCGCAATACCATAATTAAGCTTTTATTCGTTTCACTAAGCTAACCAAATTTCGATGAATTAAATAGACTTATTATAACCATAAGTAAAATATAATTTTAAAGTCACTGCTGCAGAAGCACGCCTTGAGAAGGATACGTCGTTTGATAAGTTCTGACCCACGTCATAATGCTAACCAGCGGACCCGGACTGGAAGCGCTTAGAATACCTACATAATAAAACGTTTTCTATACAACGCTCGATATTGTAACAAAAATCCACAAATTTCGTAATAATATTTGCACCAAGAGAAGGAAAAATCAGTAAAAAAAATATGTTTTTCCTTGGGCATAGGATTGTCAACATTACATAGTAAGAAAGTCCGCGTGTTCTCACGTGTCGCATCCTTACATAAATTATCGTAATATTACAGCGTATCGTGTATGGATTTTCTATCAGCGACCAGTATACAGTCACGACTATGGTTATCATTTATTCATTCAATAGTACTCACCTTGTGTTACACCGAAGCGCGGGTACTTATGTAATATTATTTACTCATTTTACGCGAACGAATATAGGAAAAAAGAAAGCGAACCCGAAGATAATATAAAAACTGCAGAGCAATATTCACTCCCCCAAAGTTGTACCAACAATTTAGTATTTTGAAACGCAAGTCTTTGAATTTTTCAATGTTTTTTTTTTCTACAGAATATTCGGATTTATAGCCTTTGAAATATTTACCTGGACCGACGAAAAGATACTGCGACATTTTATCTCAAGAGAATAGACTTATATTTTCAGTCAAATGTAATTCTGCACCTACATCTGGTCCAAGATACTTGTACAAAAATCAAGTGGCAATAATAAGTTTTTAGATTTTGTGCAGAGCGATTGGCTAAACAACGATGTGTAATTTTTTTCCTGAGGACATCTTTCTAAGCAGCAAAAATGCTTCAATTTCTCATTTAGAGGGTGGTTTCAATTTGTACATTTGATCTAATTGGTACACTGAGGTGCCGAAGATAAATATTTTTAGTACTTAAAAAAAAAAATAGGAAAAGGAAAAGGAAAAAAAAAATATAGATATTAGAAATGTTGAACTTATTAAATTTTATTTTCAAATTACATAGTGTAATATTTTTAATTATGAGTGAAAATGCATAGACCAAAAGCTTAATCTAAAGTTTTTAATAAATGGTTCTACCAGAATTGAAAAAATTGAAAATACATATTTCCAATTTATTTTTATAAATGATTAATAATTTCAAATGTTATAGAGTTATTTTTTTATTTAAGCTTTAAACCAACCGTTTTAAATCTCAAAAAAAAAAAAGCACATCGTTAAAATAGTTATTGTATATAGATAGTCATTATATTTATTTTACGAATACCGTTTATCTTGCCCACGTTTAACACTAGTAAACTAAGTTGACGAGTTTAAAGTTTAAACGCATTTTAACGATTTTGTGTAAACAGCAGCAGTGCTGAGTAAAAAGATTTCATTGACCTGTCAATCATTCGTTTACCATAATATAAAATATTTTTATTTTTATTACAACCCACTGGGGTAGTATAAGAGTTATATCATAAATTTCCGTCAATCTAAACATCACATATAAACGACGAGTAAACACACAAATACCCAACCCAACACCGAGAGTAAAATTAAATGGCCATCTGAACTTAATTCATCTTTGATTTATACACGATTATACATTATAGTTAAGTTTCAGATGCCAATATAAATGCGGTACGTTAATGGTAGGTATATATTATGGTAGTAATTAAACTATTTAAGTTTCACACAAACTTTACAAATGATTCGCGTGAGATTTTAATACATCAAATCTAGGTTAAGTTCTCCCTGGAGAACCTAATTTTCAGCGACACTCGTGTTATACAATTTAAACTCTTTATTTATAAAGAAATAATCATATTATTATGAATTTTTGTTATAAAAATATTTATAATTATGATATTACAAATTATGATATTATTTTTTCTAATAATTAAATTCATGCAGTGGTTGGATAAATTGGTTTCTCGAAACGTGCATAAATCTTAACAAAACGAAATTGAATAACAAAATCTACCTCAGTGGTGTACATGTATTTATACATTTTTCATGGGGGGGGGCGGGGTGTCCAGCTAATTTTCCAAACACATGTAAGTGGGGGACTCCACTACAGAAAATATATATATTAGATGCTTAGATAGGTATTTATGGGGCATATAGGGGGACCACCTAACCTAACCCCCCGGTCCAGACTGAATTGGTCCTCAAAAAACGATACTGCCGTACTTGGACGTTAAATTTAAAAAAAATAAAGTTTCAGTACCCATAATAGGCCATAAAGTAAATAAACACAATATATATTATACATTATGAATTCACTCAAAAGCTATCGATTGTATTATATCTCAAATATGCACAAAAAAATACTATGGTAAGATAGACAGATTGACGTGAAACAAATTGCAAGCGTCAATCAACCTATAATTTTCATTTGTGGTTATGTAGAAACGTCGGCCAAATAAATAGCCCCGAAACATAAAATGTCATGTATAATCAGGTACTATTAACGTAGTGTAAAAGAAAGGAACATCGATGTCTAAACGGCATTAATCATAAATTCTAATACCTTTTGGAAGCGTTGCTAACAATTCTCCTCTCTGTGAAAATTATAAACCGAAAAGTAACCTTCCATTAATACGGCAACCAAGCGCTTATACAACGCGCACAAACCCTTTAACCTTTATCCGAGTTTTCGAGCAATAGTAATTTTACAGGCTCGCACAACAACTCTTCGGTTCGTTGGTTTTATTTACATTTATTATTGCGAGACTGCACCCGACGAGCCACTCCCACATGCGAACACGAATTTCCGGTCCTAGTTACTTCTTATTATTATTGTTATTATTACCGTCTGAATCGACCACCAGAGAGAAGAAAATACGATGACGCCAGTACACGCGCGAAACGAGAAAAACCACAAAACCACACCACTTGCAGTCTGCATCGCGAGTGTATTATACATATACGTATAATATTATATTAGACACGTTTTGAATACAAAACGGTCCGTGTACACATAGAGATAGGAGTGTCCTCGAAAGGATTGGACAAAGGGTGTTTGTGTATTATATAGGTACGTGGCGACTGGTGAGAAGTTCGGGTAAACGGGGTCGTCTTCCGAGAGAGTAGTCTTCGCCACACCGCAGTACGTCTGAAGGGTTATTATCGATTTCGTTTCGTCGTCGTCGTCGCTCCCCGTCTCACGTACACCACTCTTACACCCAAATAATAAACAAGCCGACGTCCAGCTGGCACACGCGATCACTATATATAGTGCGAGACTAATTAATTACAAGCGTATGTGTGTTCGTAATTTCCCCCAAAAAATTAAATACTGGGAGAATTATCTCTTTGCAGTGATAGTTATGCGACGAGTCCACTTGACGTTATTTACCCGACACAAAAATATAATTATAATAACACCGGACGTCCGCCGCACTGGATTATATATTATTATATACTTCACGTCGGTACACGATATATTATTATTACGAGTGTCGTATGTGGCACTTGAGTATTTTCCTTTTGAATTAATAATACGCACCATTTCTCATATCTGCTGCTTGCACGTATGGAAGTATAATATTATAGGAATACGTTTTATACGAATTTGTGTACTTATGACATTGATATACCATTACGGCGTATAGAGGAGCTATCAGACGTACAAATAACAATTTACAGTTATAAAGTGATAAAATTTGGTTTGACGAAGACAATTAAAATATTTTATGAATGATGTATAAAATACCAGTGGAAAATAATTAGCTTAATAATTTTTTTTTTAAATTATGAAAACCAACGTTATGTATTTTTTACGGTTTAACGAAAAATAAAAAAATACAAGTAAAAACATATAGGTAGTAAATTCATATTTTTTTCGTTAGAAAATATATTTTTATTGCAAATAATAACATATAGGTATCTAATTAGTTATGGTTTTTATTGATCAATAATCTAATTTACAGCAATAATAGTGGTAAGTAATTTTAATAATATTAATTTTTTAGTTAGTTATTTATATTATACTTTGAAACAGTGTATACAAAATTTGCATTCGTTATATATTCAATACTTAATTATTTAATAGGTTTATATTTTTTATTATATATAGTCAGTCAGTTATTCTTACGTCAACTCGTTTTTACGTGATTTATTATAATTTAAAATATGCATAATATTATACCATGTTAAAATATTGAAGTGTGTACAAGTACGTTTTTTAATATAGATACAAATTATAAAATGTATTCATTTTGCTCCTTGTACAAAAATAATTGACACTCTTTAAGTCACTTGACTGAAGTGTGATGTGAATGGTTATTTAGTATTTACCATAAATTCATACAAAGTGGATCGACCTACTGGTACTGAAATAATGTCTCTTGCAATAAAAACAAAAAAAGTTATAATATTATAATTAGTGGTATTTTCCATGTAATTAAATTTGTTAGTCTATTAAACAATTGATCACCATTCACGATTATACTTAATTATACATTTGCAATGATATAATATGTCATTTAATATCAAAAAGTAGATTTAAAAAAAATGTATACACTTTTTTTAAAAATACGAGTATATCCACTTTTTTACATTTTTTTATAATTTATTATGATTACTTAAATGATATTATATAAGTTTAATAATATAATTGATCCATACAATGTATACGATAAAAAACTATATAATACTTATATTAATATTTCATGTATTTCAAATCAAAAATAATTAATAATATATATATTATATTATGCTTTTTATTAATAATCGATCGTATAAATAGTAATAACATTACATTATATTATATTATGAAGTTATTTGTTTCAAAAGTATTGAAATAAGAAGATCTCAATAACTTAAAAATAATTAATTAAAAACATATAAATAAATACACAAAGTAATATAATAAATTAAAGATATAGCATAATATTCAGATTAGAGAAGAATGAGTAAAAATAAATATTTCGTATATTGATCGATATCGTGAATGAAAAATAGCTTACGAGTGGTATAAATGTCGTGTGTACGATTATAGTAAAAATAATGTTTTAAACAAATATCAAATGGTAGAGAACATTATAGGAATACAATACAAGATAGATCGAGTGAAGTGTCAGACGAGAAAAATAGAATTAAGAAAGAGAATGAAAAATGAAAATAAAAAGTTTGTGACTTAAAAAAGTATTCCGGAGGGGTTTAGTAGTCACCAAACGAAGAAAACATAGTTTGAGGCCAACACACGAAACCAAAACTAACGCGTGGGAGTGTGAAAACTACAAATACAAAGGAATTAAGTTTAAGTTCAGTTATACAGACAATGGTGGTATTGGTATTATAATGGTGAACATATTTAAGTCGAGTAGCTACACAAAGCAGGAGATGAAAATGGATTTGGCAATTTTTACTAACAATTTCTATAAACTAATAAAATATAGGTATTGAGGAAAACTGAAACAATTAAATACTTAATTGATTAAAAACAGAGCTTTTAGAGTTTATGTTGTACCTACCCAGTTAATAAATATTGAGTGGGAATGAGTGTGATAAGGGGTTAAACAAGGTATCTTATATTAAGTCAGAGTCATTTATGTGATATAAAAAGTACACACACTAGAAATTAACCTAGTGAATAAGATTTAATTGTATGAAATTTGATTCCCAGCCATGGCAATGACCTGCACAAGTGTTAGAAATGTGGAATAAGTTCTTTGCAGTCGATGTGTAAATTAACCGAACATAATGTTAACTGTTAAGGTTCACAATGATCATAAATAATGAAGAAAATAGTAATCCAATCAAGATAGTTAAACCATTTGAGAATGTAAGGATCGTACATAGGGTGTGTTCTGTTAACTATTAATAAATACTACGTGCAATAATTTGAGATAATATTACAGCTATGCTATCATATACATGAAGCACCTACTCAATTTTATAAGAAAAATAATGAATATAAATCCTGTTAAAATAAATTTAGATCGATGAAGAATAAAATAGTTATTTTTATACAAATGATTTTCAACTCGATTGTTTTATAATTCAAATATTATCACATTTATAAACTTTTGACACGTTATAATATTATCATACGTTAGTGAATATTCGATTTTACAAATTACATTCTCGTTTTGTATTTTATACCTGACTATTTGGTCTGCCTGCAATCATTGCGTTTTGATTATGATTAATTGTTGGTTAATAGTATAATTTTTTTTTAAGTTCACTCGTTAACCTTGTGTGCGCTTTCAATGAGCAAAACTCTATACTTTTTCAAGTACAGAAACATTGCTTATAGTTGTATTTTCTGGTGTTCTTCTACATGATGTTATAATGGTTGGGAAGACTTAGCTTAAAATGCCTCCTTCAACCTAGCACCACACATGTAGTCAATGTTGCACGTTTTCACACCTGCCATACCATATACTCTTGTTACATGTTTGTAATTTTATATTTAATACATTTTACTAACAAGTAAATAATTTGTATTACGCTGTGGTAAACAATATATTTTAAGTAAAATTGAATTTATCACAAACTACCGCTATCTACAAATAATAGTTTTATGGCTATAATAGGCCTTTAAAAGTTTGTGACGTTTAACTGTCAATGTTTTACATGAAGTTTTAAAGTTTATCAGATAATGTATACAAATGAAACACAAATACCTAACGCCAAATGGCATAATTATTGACCATTATTACATGTTTTCAAACCATCTGGAGTACCGATTGCATCACAGCTTTTCAAATTGGATAACTTTTCACGCGATTTTAACTTTAATTCTGAGCGTTAAAATTTCATAAAACAAAAATCAAACATCACGATCGAATGTAATTTGAATAAAATAAAGATATATTATACATTTATCGATTAAGTGCGATAATCACGTGCAAGAAATTTTAGCCACAGTCCTGACTTTTGAAGACAACAACTATTTGCATGGCACGCCCAAGGTCAGTCGCAAACAAGAAATATAAAGTTGCATGCAAAAAATTCAGTCAACTCCTAATTCCTATAGTAACTCGGACCTTAATACCTCGAAATTTTAAATATCTCGAACACGAAAAATGTCCTTCAAATACCACAGCACTAAATCGGTTTTTTATATATCGAAATGTATATTGTCTAGAATTTTTTGTACCCCTTTTGAACTCCCAGAGTACCCACATAATATTATAGTCGACTCTATATGTATTGGAAATTCAGCATACCTTATTAAAATCTGATTGGTTAAAAAATTCCAATGTGATAAATAATCATAACACAACATAATAATACATAAAACAAAAATACTATGAAGAAACCTAAATAATATATAAACCTCAAGTATTTGAGGATAACCAAGTTCCACTCTGTTTAACTAGTTTTTTGGATTTGACAATTTTTACTTTTTACTTTTACTACCCCCTCGAAAAAAGTACCAACAAGATTCACTTTCCTATCAGAAAAGATGCAGTTGAAGACAATCTAAGACATTTGACTATCCTAAAAGGTGATGACAGACACGAATAAAAAAAAAAAACCACACTTCATTGTAAAATCAATATATTCATCGCTTCACTCAGAATATAATATTTTACTATTCTACAAGATAAAAAAATTAGGTGATACAAATATTCAATATGGATATTGTAGAGCCGACGGAATTTTTCGTTTTGAAAAAAATTAAATCAATACGACGTTGAAGGTTTCCCCATGCTGATCACGAAAACAAAATGTTTTCTGGCTTAATACAATTGCGAATGCAGAGAGAGTGAATGAGGAATGAAGACGAAAAAAACAATAGCGAGATTGAAAAAAAAAACAAGAATGAGATGAAGGCGGACAGTTAGGTATACGCAAAACTCTCATAGTAATAGGCCAGTGTTTGTATTCATATTACCTATATATATGTATATCTTTATCATAGGTTTTGTTCTACCATCCGGGGGCCATGACGGCTGTAATGTGTAAATACGACAACAATACCTGTCAAGTTGTCTAGAACAAAAAAAAAATTATTTCACTTAGTGAAAGATCCAGGCCGTATTGTGTAACGGGTATAAATGAAAAATTATCAACGTATTATGATAAGAGAAGGGTATACATCATATACCTATGGACTATGGTAGATAAGTATTCATTAATACCTCAGATATGAAATTCGATTTATGTTTATATAATTAGTTTGTTGTTGTAAGTGGATTTCAGTATAATAACAAATTAAAATAATCCAAACTTCATATACCTTCTGGATATATTATCAGTTACGGAAAACTCATAATATTATACTTGCAAAAATCAATAAAAATCTGCAATGAATACATAAATATGATTATTAATATAAATTAAATTGTATTTAAATTTGTTTTTTACAATTTCCCTTATTTTCTCAGTAATAATCACTTGTTTATACATGTTGAATAACTAAATATAATGCATTCATATTCATCAGTGATATATATATGTTTTAATATATTGTGAGTGTGGAGCGATGAATGTATAGGTTTTACGTCTTTTACAGTGATGTGTTTTAATTTGTTTGACGATACCATTAGAAGAAGTAAAATTGCTACAGTCTTCAACTTTGGGATACGGTGTTTGCTGGCAGCATATTGGATCAAATTGGTACTATAAAGGGTCTAAAAACAATTTTCAGTAGGTATTTTATGTAACCATCGGCCGGAAACACAAAATAAAAAACAAGGGAAGTCTCTCTTCTGCATAGTAGGTGTCAAATGTTTACATTAAAGTAGTTACTGAAATGGATGTATTCAATTTAAATTCACTAAGAGATAATTTTTTAAAAAGATGTTTGTAATATAAAATTATTAATCATAGAAACATTCTAATATTACTCAAATTAACTATTTCTAGACATAATGACAATTTTTAAAATATTTAAGCAAGATTGAGGCTATTTATGTCATTTTAATTGGTCGAATTGAATATTATAAAATTATTTAAGTTGGCAAAATATTTTAATGTGATTGATTTTTAAGTTTTAACTTGCCATTAAAATAATATAACGAGGTACAGGTATAAACTTTAAATGGATTTCTTAATAAAAATCAATACTTATTTTGTGCTTTTATACAAAAATTAAACTCACAATCATATAATAAAATAATACATTATTTCCATTATATTTTTACAGATACTTCTAGGTTTAAGGAAATTAATATATTTTCAAGTTACCTAGCTTGTGTTATATACACAATAATAATTATTAAAACATTAAATAAATTACGTTTTAAATTAAAATTAAGGTTTAATTTGGTGGTCTGTCAATATTTAATTATTGTTAAATATTGATTGTCATATATTAAAACAGTTATTAAAGCATGTCAAACGTTTCAATAGATCATAATTCATAATATTATATTAAATATCATAATGTCAATCACAGAAATGCTTAAAATGAAAATTAAATTAATTTTAACATTCAATCTTAATTGTATGTACCAATGTGCCTATTATTATAATACTAATTGTATGAGTATTAGGTACATTATGTTTATTTACCAAATTTTAATGTAGTAAATCTTCAGTTTGCTGAGCAGAAAATATATATTATGTAAGAAGTAGGTATAAATTATATCTACTATTTGTGCAGAAAGCTATATTACATATTTCAATATTATTATTCATAATTACGCTACACAGTAATTAACAAATATGGTAAACTCTTAGTCTGTAAAATAATAAATGTACTAATACCTAATATAAAAAGTGTAGAATACTTTTTAAAGAAACATTGGAAAATAATATGTAGGTATACGTGATCAGTGAAAAGAGCCCAAGTCGTTGACATATACTTATATCGCATGACGCATTTTCCTGGTTAGGCTACACGCCTACACCTAAGTGAGTATTAGACGTGTTAAAATTGTTTTGCTCTTTTGGTGTAGCTGTTTGGTAACAGCAGATTTAAAATGAAAATGCAAATTTTGATTTTGACGTTTGGAAAGACTTAAAATTAATGTTAACAGTTATATTAATACTGCAGCATGCGATTGTGGTTTAATTTACGTACTAAGTATTATGATATTATATTAATATTTCAAATTATATTATTATTATCCACGCTTATAAATCAATTTTTCTCTTGCAGTTTTATAAGAGGAAATTATGTTATACCAACATTTTTTATCTGCGAAATAATATTAATTATTAATCAATTTAAATTTTATAAATGTATTGTCTTCATTTTGAAATGCTATACCTAGGTACTTCAAAAAGAAAATTAAAATGGTCAACGTTTATTAAATACCTATTTTTATCTGTATATAATAATAGTAATTTCTTTTCTAAGATTTTCGTTGCTATTACAACGGTTGTAACAAATTATGCGGTTATGGATCTAGGATTTTTGTATTGTGGGTACTATGTTAATAATAAAGCTACTTCTTATGAGGAACAACTTTTGGATAAAAACAAATTTTGGTAGTAGGTAGTCTACAATTAATAAGTTTAGTTTTACGTAATAACTGATATCTAAGTAATTTATAATAAAGATAAAAGTTCAATATGCGGAACAGTTGGTGCTTCAACTCCCAAGCCTTCCCCTAAATCTGTCACTGAAACTACGCCGTCTAAACTTTTTTGAAAATTAGTATTTAAATAATTTAACTGAACTTTTATCTAATTTGCCCATGAATTTACTTAAGAAATATGAAATATATATATACTCAACGTACCCAAACGTTATATCATAAAGATTGCGGAAATTCTTCGACTGCATCGTAGTAAAACCAATAAAGATCATTTTTTAAAACTTGATTGAAATCCAAGAAAAATTATACCTATTTATACTCTTTCATAAACAGAATGTCACCAACGATGTTATTCACTATCGTATTACAATTATTAATATTTTTTACTCACAACGCAAACTGCATCGGAATTGGCAAAGATTCCACGTACGTAATAATATTGATCACGAGTTATGGATTTGTCCTCGTTAAACTGTCAGTTATCGAAATAATATTATATTTTCGATCATCGTTACGAGAGTGATTGATGAATACGCATAACAGCATAAGCACGCACGAACGCATACACATTTCACGTACACGAATAATAATATATAATGTATAATATTTTATTATATGATATTACATCGTATAGGTACATGAATATGCAAATGAATTAATAGGGGTTCACGCTACACCATGTCGTGTATAGTGTAAAATAATTTTCTCTGATTGGTTGAACCGCGTGGTTCTATTATGGTATATATACCATATGGTATACCGTTTTTCTTTTGTCACACAATACCCACAGGGGCTGATTTTACGAATGGGAAACGTAGGCACTTGTTTAGGGCGCAAAATTTTTCGAGGCGCATATTTTTAGTTTTAAGTTTTTAGTATTTTTTATAATCATATTACCTATATTGCCTATATTATTACGAATTGTATTCTTACCTACATACCTGTCGTTAAAATGTTTAATTTATAATTTATACATCAGATGCTTTAGATCGACTGCATATTTTGGAGTATTTAATTTTTTTGTACAGAACTTACACGAAACGCGGGAACGGCTGCTTGTCACTGTAACGTTACAAGGGTCGTTGCCAATGAATCCTGCGCCCGGCGCCGCCATCGCTACAGACTTGACACTCGAGGTGGCCTCCGTTACCTAAGTCGATGCATGCGAGGTGCGTCCACTCACACACGCGTAAATACGTAAAATAGTGTGAATTGCACATGCGCAAACAGCCGGTCGAGGCGCCCACAATCTACAGCCTCTAAAGGTTGGGACGCCACCGGGCCGGGTACATTGTATTGATAAAGCCGAGCTATTCGCTGGGGGGGGGGGGGTGGTTGTGGTGGTGGTGGTGAGGGGCTGGTTGCTGTGCGCGGTTGTCACTTATTTCCGGCACATGGCCGTCGATCGTATTTCAGTGATATAATAGTAAGTTATAACTGGGCACTGGCTAATCTTTCCTCCGTTATCCATATTTAATAATGGTAATTTATACATATTATTTAGAGTAATATAGACAATATTGGATTTAATATCTGGTCGCCTCGTGTAAAAATATGTACGTGCCAAAACCATCACTGCAATGGAATAAAGTTGTATTTTGAAATATGGTTATAATATAATGCCATAATTTTTTTTTCTGATGTATTATATTATTCCCGGTTGCCGGGCACTAGTGTTGTAATGTTTAGGAGCGGGAATACGGGAAGTCCGCAGTACCACAGTAACCAAACGCACATAGTTGAATATATTCAACTTTTGGACATGACGTGGTTACATAAAGTATGGGCAGAAATGTGATGACTAAAACAAAATGATAAATATTATCAGCAGGTACAATATTCATATTGGTTAAACATAAAAAAAATGCATGACATGAACCACGAAGGCACACGATCATTAAAAACGCGATTTGGTGCAGTGTAAACTCCCCTTAATAAGTAAAATATAATATTATAATAAATATTTAAACGAAACGACACACTCGCCTATTTGCGCAAGTGACTTATATTTTTGCTTTTAGATACTTACATCCTTCTTGGTAACTATCCTGTTTTTTTTAATATAAATATATAAAATATACTTGTTCACTTTGGGGAGTCGGAGGAAAATGTTAATAAAAATGTACTTTTGAAGGATAAATGGCGTAGAGAATACTATTATACGATGACGAGTAGATATCTGGTATCGGTACAAAATTCAAACACCTATCATGATGGGGTGGGAGTGTCATTTTTCGTTCCCTACACGAAATATTTAGATCAATCAAAGTCAATGAGAAAAGGTCAGTAGCAGCAGCAAGGGTTACAACAACAACAACAACAACAACAACAAAAACAACGAATAAGAAAAAAAGTCACCAAATTGATTTTTCACATTAACCTCATACAAACATAATATGACAATATCACCGCGTTATGTACCTTATTATCTGGTAATATTATATTAACGATCGAGAATATTGTACAAAAAACTCACGCTTAACCTCAAAAAATACTCGTGTATAACATAACCATGTGTCCGTAAAATCCGTGTAGTTTCATACGCTTCCAATTCGCAAAAATCACATACGGGTTTTTATTTCATTTCCTACGAATTATTACTTTTATAATATTATTAATATTATGTCTTATACGTGTGTTTAATTAGATTTAAATCCAATGACGTAAGTGTTCTGTGTACGAATTATTGTTTAAACTTTCAACATACGTGAGACGCATGAATAGACTCTAAACATAAATGCTTGAATATTATCTTTATAACATAATAATAATAGCTCATAAGTTACAAAAAAAAAACCAAACAAATAATATTCCATTATCTAGAGGATAATATTATAACTATAACCTATAATATGTTTTAAGGGCATAATACAGTTTTAAAATTGATTGTTATCGTTGATTTAAATTTTGCAGTAAGTTGTTAATTCAAGACGAATAACACTGCTCTATATTTATTAAGGACGGAAGAAAATTTGAACTAGATTTTTGAAACACACATAGGTAGGTGTCTTATTCACATTGTGTATAAGTGGTATAACGTATAATGCCACGGTTCAGCTGAAATGGTCATGTGAACACCGGTGGCTGAGCCAACAATATTAGTTACATTAATATCATCGTTGACGGTGAAATACATACATTTTATCATCGTCGATATTTAAAATAAATTAATATTGTGGATAAAAATTAGTTTAGATAACAAAGTCGGCATGAATATATATACACCTATATGTTTGTATATATTATATTACTCTATGAAGCTAAAGTAGCCAGTATATTATATCCTCTGATTTGCTGCATATGTATTACAAAATACATTTTCCAATGAAAAACCGTTGGAATATTAAAGAAGACGAAGTAATTCATAAATATTTCACTTTTAATATTTGTGGATTTTGGTGTGCATGCATAACATGATAAAACATGTTTTTACCTACGTTTTATGTTATATTTCATGCAATAAGTTACATTTAAATAATTTAATACCTACATACGAGCTTAAACATAATTTACAATAATATATATACCTAACGCATAAAGATAATAGTAATAATATAATATTATCTTTATCAGCTAAATATACATTTATTACACCATATAGTAGCATACCTATTTTGTATTTATTGATTTACTCAAACGTTGGGTTTCTTTTAATTTAAATTAAAATTACTAGAAACACAGAAGTTTTCACACGAAATGCTTTGTTACTAACATTTCTCCATGCATAATAGCGTTCTCAATTTTTCGTTTCTAAATTGTGAATAATGGCCTGCTAACGAAGCTATTCTAAATTGAATAGATCAAACACCATTTTTTAAAACCATCAGTCTATGGCACCAGATTTGATTAGAGTTAAGCTATGTAAAAGGTAAGGGAAAATGTGTAGTAATTTTGTATCATCGACAAGTAGGTACTTATTCGAAATTTTGGATCCTAAGCCTTGTAAAAGATTAGGAAAAATGTTGTACGAGTATAACAATTTTCCACCATCGGCAATTACTAATTTTAAATTTTGGATGTGCGCAGGTCATGGCTGAATTTCTTTGAAAAAAAATTTCAAGTTTTTGTAAATCGTGCGAGTACGATTTTAGTTTTTGTTCACAAATTAGTTGTAAAAGGAAAAATTTGCGTAAATGAGTTATAGGCTGTAGTCATTGATATTAAGATCAATAACGACATTAATAACAAATTGTTACCTACATATTAATTGTCATTAATATTTTACCATTTATTTGGATACCGATTATTATTCTAAGCACGCTCTTCACATAAATACCAACGATAGTATTTTGATGATAATGACACCGTAGTTATTCCGTATATTCTTTGTTATAAACTCAATCAATATTTTTTTTAAAAGTAAGTATCTATGATAATTACATAATTATAATTTAAAAACATAAAGGGTCATTTAAACCTATAATATAATGATATTGTTGAATGATAGTATTTAACCTGTGTACAAGATACGTCTTATAGCATATAACTAGTTGTATAATATTTTATTGATTACTGCCTAGGACGTATCATGATTAGGTTATTATATACATCGATGATTATGTCGTACGATAATGGTTATTCCTATGAAAACCTCAGTGTAACGAAAGAATCAACTACTGGTTGGAGAAAATTGACTATTCTACGAAAAATAAATAGTTATATGTACCTAAGACCGTTTTAACGTTTATTTTATTTATTTGTATTTAGTACAACGCGTACTTCTATACCGATCGCGACAGTCTTAGGTATAAACTAGTGCATACTTTCAATGAAAACTTTTCCATAATATTAATACCAGATTTGGTATCACAATATTTAGAATATTATGTTTCTGGTTCTTATGTTGTATTTTTTTACGCTAAATGTTCTTTTGACATAATTTAATGATAATAATATTAGTAACATTTAAGTTAATAATTTAGTAATATTATTACGATTGCACGGCGTCTTGTATAGGCAATTTAACTACAGATAATATTTTTATAATTTATTATTGTGATAATTTTTAATGCTTTTAAATAATACAATATTATGATGCAAATAATTTCACGTGCCTTTAAACGTTGCCATTTACTCAAGAAAATAAACCAAGATGTACTAAAGCTAAGATTGTTTGCAAATTTATCATCCGTTTTGAAGATTTATGATTTCACAATCACAGAAACAGCACAACAATCAATTAATTTAACACATTAAAGAGTTATGTCTTATTCGCTGACCACATCAAGATGTTCTTGGTTTTTGTTACCCCAAATTTTAAAAATATTACCCCGCTAACTATAAATAGTGCTTGTCATATAAAAATCTAAAACCTTTTGACGACAATAATCATTATTTTCTTTCGAACAATATAAATCCAAAAAATGCCTCACTAGCCAAGGTTGCAGTTTCTCATCCTTAGATCAAAATTAAAACATACGCAGAAGAACAAAAAAAAACCAAAATCCAAAAATTCCAGAATCTTTTTTACAAATTATGCTAAGTATTTTATCTTACATATTTATACATACTGCGTATCAGATGACTATTATTATCGCGTTGGTTCAACACTCTTCCACAGTGAACAAATGCATACAAAATTGATTTTCACATGTGAAATGTGTATATAATATATAACCTAAACTTCAGCATGTAGCCATGAAGTTTCCGGAATAATAGTAAAATAACCTACCTGAAAATTCCTACCCCACAAAACGGATTTCCGATTTCAATAAAAACGCACCTATTAACAATACATCGAGGATATAAAATAAAATACATAACATATGTGTGGAATGTTCACAATAGAAATCATTATTATAATTAACATGTTCAAATCGATGAAAATAAACAAAGGTCTTTGTAACATTACATTTACTTGATTTACAATAATACGATTAATATTATAATATTTTATTTTCTACCATCAAACAGTTTTTTAATAAATGCTATATAAACAGTCATTATAATTGTTTTAAACACAGCAAATATACAATTTTAATTATATTTCAACTTCAAGTTGAAGTATAAATTGTAGTAATTCGTAAAAATGTAAAAAAAAAAATCGTTCGTCTAAAACCCAAGTTGGCTATAACCTAATTAGTATAATTACTCAAAATAAAATATTATAAATTTTTTTATTTATTTTATATTGACATTTTCAAGGTGGTAATCTACCATCATATTATATTAAAATACAGTAGTGCACAAGTCTTTAGAATAATATGAAACAAATGTTTACTAATCATTTGAGAAAAGTATATAAAAATATACAACTTAAATTATTAAAAGTAAAGAATATATGAAATAGTTATAGGTAGGTATATACTTTTATATTATTCAATAAAATCTATGTATAACATTGTAAAAGTATATGCTTTAAAATATCTTAATATATTACATCACAACTATTTATATTATAACACAAACATTATAAGTTATTGTGATAAATAATTATTGGTCATTATTATTTGCTACCTTAATAAACGTATCAACAAAATATTATGCTATGTGTTATGTAGTGTAATAACAAACCATTTTTACTTTTTGACAGCATTAATTTTATTTTTGTAGCTATTTAGCATGGAAGTGGTAAAAAATTTATTTTATTTTATTTAATTAGCCAAAGAAAAGAATCCACAAGATAATATTATCATAGTTGTAAGATTAAAATTCATGCACACGTTCATTAAAAGTAACATCACTTAGGGTAAAATATTGCGTCAGCTCGTCTACTGGGGTAAAATTATGTGTAGGTAATACGTTTAAGAACGGCTACACATAATTACATTATTATAACACAAGTGTAAAACTTGAGAATTCAGTGCGGAACTGCGTTATTCATTGACTTAAATGCTGATTTTCACAGCAATAACACGGCTTTTCTCCGTGCTTGAGATACATGTATATGATTATTTTCATAAAACTTGTTATTTCCCCTAACTTATTTTCGTATGTACCTACACAATATGTAGGATTGGTGGGTTAAGCCTACACCATCGTCACGGACAGTGCGTATGCGCGTTCGTCGTGGATGACAAATTATTGTTACGTATTTTTAAATTAAAAATACTGTATATTGACCCAATCAATATCATATTGACACATCATTACTCTTTTTTCTATCATTATTAATTTAATACCTAGTTGTCTCGTTGTAAATATTACAACTGGATATGTTATGTTAGGTAACTTTCCTATTTCAGATACTAATTATGTGTATTGGGAAGAAAGAATAAAATACAACGTGCTTGGTATGGTTTGATGTGGTTTACATCATGTTTCCTATGGTATTTAGAATACTATAGGTATATAGATACATTGTATAAGAGGCAAAATAATTTAAAAGTAATGAAGTGTGGAAAAGAACAACTTACAGTACGTTAAAAACATATACTTTAAACTTGGATGAACAATATTCTATTTCTCCTTAAAAATGAAAAACCTCACAATTTGTTTCACGTTAACTTCATTAACCATCCAACATAAATACAAGTTAAGTTTAGAATATAAAATTAAACACATTTTTAGTGTCAAATGTAGAGTTCGAATTTGAAAGCAAATACCTTTTTTTTTTAAACGATTAAAAGATAATCCTCATATATGTGCAACTGTATTTCATTTAATTTCTAAATAAATAGAATACAATTTGTGTTGCCATTTTTGATTTTTACCCCGTGTAACAAATATTTAGTGATATCGGATGAGACGGTTTTAAGAACGCTGTAGCGGGTCAAATAGGCAGGTGCTTATGTGTGACACCGTTACATAAACTGTAAACAAGGAAATATAAATATATGTATTGATAATAAGGAAGAAGGCTTATTATAAATATATTATATATTCATCCTAATACCTAAGCATAATATACAAGTCATACAATTGTTATCATATTATATAAGGCACACACATAGTTAGTTGGTTCCGGGACACGTAAAGCAGCCAACTATTGACCATATTGTTCATAAGTCTTTTGCTCTACCATATTTATTAAATATATTATTTAATAATATTTAACTATGGTTGTTGGAATTGTGTAATAATAAAACATATCAACTGGAACTTAATATTTTATCCATTTTTCCTGGAGCTCCAGACCTACAGTTAAATTATTATTCAAAAAGCTCTGAAAACCCTCACTGAATTATCTAAATATAACATGTTTCCCAACCCCGTTACAACGCTATTAAGACATTGGAATATAAAATGTGAAAAGTCTGTATGAAGATCATTTTTAATCATATGGAAGCATACTCCAATTTTTAGATTTGTTGCATAAGTTCGCATAAGTGAGTCATCACAATAACGCATTTTTAAAAGAAATTCAGCTCTTATTATTTTTGGTAAATCCCGAGAACGGAAATAAAAATGATTAATATATGGTAGCTTGAAAAAAATGACGTCTACTATGTGATGGACAGTGGTTTGTATGTAATTTCATCAGTCATCAAAAAAGTTATGAAACAGCATTTTACTGTGTCATGACATCCTTGTTAAAGAAGGTAGTGCTATTGTAAAGACGAGAGAATAAAATCAATCGAAACGAAAACACACATGTTACAAACCGATACAAGACAATAAGAACAAAAACAATATTACAGAGGATGTACCGAGTCAAAGTTAAATAAAATAAAAATGTCTCACTGATTATAATCATAGACAATAATACGATATGAATATATGATGATACAGCGCAATTTAGCCGATAGAGAAAGAGGTAAACACGTATGCGACGCACTTAACCACACCTGCAGGAAAAGTATTTTCATTTGTATAATATGTTTATACCATCGATATTCTGACCTTACCTTAAAGTTTTTTCGCTGCAAAACGTGTGCTAACAAAATACACATACATACATACATACATACATATATATATATATATATATCACGTCCATAATGGATTCCCTGCAGCTCTCGGGTCGTCGGTGCTCGGGGCGTAAGAAGTGGTTTAATTTGTTTTCCTTTTTGAACCTGTGCAAACAGTGTGACGGAAAATTCACGTCTAAAAACAAATACGAATCGTACGGGTTCTGAGTGAATGCGTATGTGTGTGTGTGTAGTCGTGTTCACACAAGACCTTTGCTCGTCATGTTTACGATGTAAATTTCCTAACCACGTATCCACCGTCCGACACCTGTTTGCAGCAAACTAAATACACTATTTCAATTTCTGTTTTTTTTTTTAAAAAAAATTTACAGAGGGAGTGTATACGTGTCGTCAATAATATGTGTCAAAATGGTGTACAGACAGACGAATGATGCGATTGCATTGTGCATGGATAAGTTTTCACATGTAATGTCCCTGTGCAACAATACATCAAAGTAATTTAGTCTATTGGTCGGACCCTCACGTCCAAGATTCATATTAGTGAGTCGAACGATATAAGCTACATAGGTATGTAGGAAAGTATATCTAACATTGCGTTATGCATATACGTAAATAAACGTATTAAGTTTATGTAAAACCTAACCTAACCTCATTTACGCTACAATAGAAATATTGTATTAAACATAATGGTAATTTCAAACTTGATTTTGACTATATTTTATTTAGCGCAACAACGAGTGAACGGTAAAAAAAAGGAACTTTTGAATATGTTTCTATGAAAATTGAGGTGAGAAAGCCGTTTTTTTTATTATTATTAAAATTAACTGCCTTTTGTCTTTGCTTAACTTTTAAATTTAAATTCATAACATAGTTTATTTTGGACAACTTTAGGTCTCACAAAGTTTCTTGTTATATTTGGAAAATCAAAGTTTATGCATCAGAAACGATGGTTGGATAAATGTAAAATGCTAGTAAAAAAAAAAAATTTACCTCTTTTCATTGAATATTGTATCATGCGGCATTAAATTCAATTTATATTATAAAGCCTTTTGTAAGAATTCTCAATAGATATAATATAATATTTATGGATCGATGAAAATACTTGTACAATATAATATAATATGACAAGAACGAAATCCATATAATATTAAATATAAGTTAAGTCACTCAATAAAACTTAATTCACCGTACAAACAGTTTTATTGAGTCTGCTGTTTTTCAGTTTTATAAATTCTTATCTAATCATTAATTTCTAATTGACAGAGAAATTGAATTTCTAGTTCCTTCAAACCGAGCGTGTAAATAAATCAAACACAATGGTTGTTCGATAGGGATCCATCTCTTATTTTATAATGTATGTATTTAGAGTCAAGTATAGAAAAGTCGGTGAATCTTTTTGAGAATTTCTCGGGTTAACAAATGCAAAATTTAATTTAGTTAAAATATTTCTCCAACCATTCGGTCATTGTACACAATCCAATCCTGATGACGTACCTACATATTGCCATTTTTTAGACGACGATGTACAAATTAATATAATAATAACAATATGATGATGCGGACTGTTGTGTGATAGAATTATTTTATCCGTTTTAGTGAATTGGATGTTTTTTTAATTTATACTTTTTTTAGTATAACTTTAATTAATTAAAATAGATTGAATTATTCTATACATTATTTATACTCACATCAGACAAAAAAGCTAAAAATCCATTATTACACATTTTAGTTAAAAATAATTGTTTAATTTCATATTTCATATTTCGATATTTATTGTTTTTGGTAAAGGATTGTGTATTGGTGGTTTGAATATAATATAACGAATGAAAAAATGTTCTATGTAACAGTTTTGCATTTTAACATGTCTTCGATCGACTTAAATTACTTTAACATAACCATCTCATTGGTAGGTATATTGATCTTACACATAATTGTAATTTAAAAAAAAATGAATTTAAGTAATATTACAGGTTATTATCACGCGTATTCTGCAATCGTAGAATACTGTTAACCATAGTCCATAGTCTGCCGTAAAACATAATATAGCATATAAATATTTTTTTAATTTTAGTTAAATTTTATTTTGTATATTATTCATATTTTTTGAGATGGTTTATGTGTATTTAAAAATACCAAACAAAATTAGTAATTTTACTAATTAGTAATAATTTATTAGTTTGATACTTTGCACATTTTAATATAATATAGTATTTGTTGCTTTGTAGGGTTTTGAGTTGATATATTACTATACTATATTATAGGTATCTATATTCAAGATAATTCTTATATTGAAAGGAGTTGGAAACGGTGATTTTGTCTTTATCCAATGCATACAAGTTTATTTGTCGTTAAATTCACTTAAAATTGAGATCAACTTTTTCATCATTTTGATTTTCTTTTCAAAATATGAAAATTGTTTAATTTCACTTTTTTACTATAGTTTTTAATAGTTTGATTAATAAAATCAAACATGTGGGAAAAATCAATATCTAGTAGCTTTGTTGAAAAATTAAAATCTGTTTTCAGAATTTTTATTATATTAATAGACGAATGGGTACGTTGTAAATAGAACACACCTAAATTTGAGTAAAAACTAACCACCAATATGTCCATCATACGTCACCCTTCTCTCGATCAAACACATAATACCAGAATGTCATACATACGTCAAATTCAGAACAAAAGCAAAACTTTCAGAACATCTATCAGAATCTTTTTGACACAACATATCCTTATTCGAAGAGTCGTAGCCACCAACTATTTAATTAAAAAAGCGTATCTACAATAACCAACTTTAAATGATAAAAATGTGCACACATTTGTAACATACTTATCGTTCCTAATAATTATAAATTATCCAATATTTATATTTCTCAATCATTAGAATTAAGTCTACTATTTAAGGTTACTTGTTTCAGATGACTTATTTCGCAGTCGGTATTTTTTGTTTATAATATAAAAAATAAATACATTTTAAGTTAAGCGTGTGTAAAACAAAGCAGAACATCACTGCTGCAGCTAATCCCCGTAAGCATTAAACAAGCTATCAAGGTTATCATAATATTAACGGATTACTCATACGTAATTATATTTTTAATATTAAATAATTAAATAATATTAATATTATAGATCAGTATAATCCATTGAGATTAATCCAAGATTAATCGTAGTCCATAGTTTAATCATTGGCAATGTTTAAATATCAGAACTATTGTATACGATATGGATTATAATTGTTGGTGAAAATGATCGTTGGTCAAACATATTATTTTTAGACTATAAAGTCTTAAAAATAGAGCAGGTTTCAAATATAATATACAAATATTAAATAAATCTGTTAGAAAAATAAATAAATACCAAGGGAGGCTCCACATCACCGTTAACATAAAAATATCAACCACTGACCAATTAGTGTATTTTACAAATATCGATTATCGTCTTATATTCTTTATATAATAATAAAAATTATAGAATTTCGGATATACTTTGTATGTAAAAAAGTAAACGTCTGATGTCATTATATTTATGATAAGGGAAAAAGCACATATTTACGTGACCTGCTGCAGTGTTATGCAGATGTATTGCTTGGCCTACCGAACTATTATAGTTGCATGCATATTCGGATAATCGGTTTTAACTAACGTCAATTATTATTACTACCTACTATGATGATGATGAATATTAAGGGATGTGGTAAAATTTTAATTACATAGCGGTATATTATATTAATTTTTTTTAACTATGCACGTATTGCTTTCTGCTGTTGGATTTTCCCCTCTGGTATCCGCCATCGCCACACCACTCGTAGGTTTATCATAACATTATTTGTATGCGCATAAATCGTCCTTATTTTTTTTTTTCATACAGAATCGACCTCCCCTCACCACCACGCGCGTAATCCTCCCGGCCTAATTTCCAAAACCGTGACGATAAAAAGGGTTCCGCGGACGTTATACACTCGGTGGCCGTGACACCGAGTGAATACTCGAGTCCGGCTCGAATGCGACGTTTAGTGTACACGGCCACGGGCCCATAAAAAATGTATACATTATATTATTAGGCATATAATAATATTATAAAGTGTGTAATATATTATTCGTAAAATATTTTAAGCGCACGTTATGTCACGCACCGCATAGGGAGGGTGGCTGGTGGCTGTTTTATTTTCCAAATGTTTTGTTCCCAGCGCTCTGTATATTGTTATACGGTTTCAACGGCGCTAGGTTGGGTGCTACGTTTGTTTACAGCGTGACCTGGTCAGCACCATTCCACGACTACCGCGTATAGGGTAGGTAGGTATATATTTGCATGTGCGGTCGTGAATTAATGCTTAAATTTTGTTTGATTGATGACCCGACCACTGCCAGGAACGTTTTCAAATCATATACATAACGCATATTAAATATTATACTAATATGAATTAGGCACTACCTTAATATGGTGGAAAAATAAAAAAACATTTTAAAAAATATTATAATAATCATTACGCTATAATAGGCGTTTGAACGTCAAAATATATGTATTTTTACAATATTTTATTATTTTACTCGTAGATCGAGTTTCGTAACAACTTCAAGTTATTCGATACGATGTAGGTAGGTAGGTACAATACGATGTGTACATATTGTGTGAAATTAATATAAAAATTTGTTGAAAACATGTTTGCTGTTCATGTATTTTAATGTATTTTTTTTTGTTCATATTATGTAGACAAATAATACATTATTTTAATGGTGTATATTGTATGTAATATTGTGGAAATGTTAATCAGAAACCTTACACCGTACAAAACAATTTCACACGATCAATAAGACCATTTATTAGATCGCAAAGAACCATTATGTCAGATATCCGGCTTCTAACACACAAGAGTCAAGCAATAACTTACTAAATTCGAATGCACAACCGTCTTTCTTTTTGTATTTTATACGAGAGAAAGGTTGTCAGATTCAATTTGTGGTTTGTGGAAACTTGTACCGTACATTTTCCAAAATAATGTCCGATATTTTCTCTCACACATTATTGTAAATTCGTAAGATAAAAATCGAAATATACATAAAGGTACCTACAAAACAACTTATGTTAATTTAGATTTTAAAAATCGTTTCAAATCCCAATTATTTGAAAACAAATTATTCCATTGTTGATTTTAACTTTTAATCAATGTGTGCTGTAAATAGTTTGTTATTGTTATATAATATCCCAAAAAAAAAACATTACGCCAAACTCAGTGTAAAAATAAGCTTACTTTAAAAAAAAAAAGGCTCTAAAAGTGTTGATATCATTTTATAGCTATGTCTTTAACTATAGTTATCATTTATGTAAAAATAGTCTAGTTAATGGTTGTACTTAGCTTGGTGACTTTGAAATACTTGATTAGTAATAATACACTACCTAGGTACCTACTTCAATGAACGTAGACTTTATTATTATGTACTAATTATGCTATAGTATTTTTAAATATTTAACTTTAGCCGTCAAGTTCAATTGTTTAGCAGATATTATACAATTATACTATCATACAGACTATTATACTATTATTATAAATTATACCTATAGTTCAAAGACTTAGCTATAAAATTATATCACAACTTTTAGAGCAGTTTTTTTTTTATTAGTGTTTTTTTACATGGAGTTCGGTGGAGTGTTTTTGTTGGGATATCACTAATATTTCGTTGATACCACATTACTTTAGAAACATATTTCTTTTTTCTCTTAGATTATTTTATAAAATAACTTAATATATTTATAAATGGGTTGCCATATATTGGTTGCAGATTATAATAGTAATAGTAGAAATTAGAACTTAATTTTATTTTTTTTGTATATTTAATATTGGTCACCATTGGTGTTGGATGGTGCATTGCAATGCGGGCTTTAGGGACTATTATCAGCTAATATTATAATGTTGAAAATACGCTACAATAGTTTCTACTTAAATTGACCATAACTTTGTTGATATTGTTCAAAATTATTTGAAAAATAAGCATACACATCTGCGTGAAATTTCCAATCAAATGATTGTATTTTCATATTCCTTTATATTATTTAACTACAGATTTTCTATGCTTTCTGTAGAAATTTTTTCCTGAAACATGTTACGCCTGTCAAGCTTTCGTGCATTGTATTGACTGCCTATGTGTGCATTTTAAGATGCTCTTTTTTATATCTGCAAGGGGTCGTTGGATTATATAACTATCACAAAAACATTATAAGGGTCCGTCGTAATAATTTTATAGTAATAATTTCATTTCATTTTATTGAATGTACAAGTGTTTTATTCGAAATTGGATGTTGTATTCTTATAAATTAAACATTGTACTTACGTTTTAAATCGATATACTTAGTTCAAAATAATTATAAAGCTACATTTATTGAAAGGACTACAATAATGCACATAAACTAGCATATCAATCGTCACGAGCCACATTCTCAAGCTAAACGATTGAATGGCTTTACAATTGATTAACTGATTAGTTTCTACATATTATTCATACATTAATCATGAAAACAAATTTAAACGTCAAGCTAGAAGTTCCCTAGGTTAAAAAAAAAATGCAACTCGTTATGTACTTTAAATAATGCGAACTTATCTTTAATAGTTTAACTTGTTAATGTACATTGTACAGCCTTGACTTCTGGATAGAGGATTAGAAAAGCAAAACTAAAAACCTTATTTTTATTTTTCCTCTCGTTTTATATATTATTATATATTTATTGTTAATTAACTAACATATAGGTATTTGTACTGAATTTATAATAATTTCAAGATGAATATCAATATTGTAACATTATTATGTGTCTTAAAATGTATTAAGATTTTAAACATTGCGTTGACCGGTTAATCATCATAATTTACCGATCAACTTGAGTCGTAAAAACAGAATCAATTTTCGAATTGTAAATAAATAATATTACACCAGGTAAGACTATATTATAATATTTAAATCATATTTCATTATTATTTGTATTTTTAGTTTTTTACTGAAAAATTCTAAACGTGCAATAAATAATATTGGCGCCTAAGGTACGTATAATAATATTATGAATCCATATAAATAAGCTAAATACATTTTTCTTTTCTCAAATAAATATTAAATAATTTACTGTGTAATAAATGTGCATAGTTTTTATGTTAAACCGTATACAAAGTTAGGACCGTATATTTATTTAGCATTCTAGCAGATTTAAAATAATGACATATAAGTTAATATTTCTGCTTATCTATAAGCGTGACCATTTTTGTTCAGTATGATATTTAAATTTAAAAGGGCACTTACATAACCTATACCTTCAAAAGTATATACTATAAGACGTAATCAATTGATAAAAACAAAAACAATTTGCTGGATGATATTAAAGACATATTATATTAAATTTGCACCAGCCTCATTTTTTTCTTGAAACTTTTGCAATAATATTAAATATAACATTAAATCAAGTTTAATTAAAGTAAAATAATAACTTACATCTGCTGATTAATTCTTAAGCACGTATTATATTTTGCAACGTAGTCATTTTATTTCTGTAATCTGTATAACCGATCATAAATCAAATGTGTTAGTAAAGAACTTACCTTGCAACTGTAAATAGTTTTAATTTAGCTTTGGCTTAAAGAAAAATATTGATTTTTACACTTCGTTTTGAAATAAATAAGCTGGAAATAAAATCATGAAACTAATGAGTAATGGGTTTGCGTTAGAATTTCCCATAGTGAATTTTATTTTATGCATTCAATACCTGATCAAATTCTCAAATGGTCAATGGAACATATTATCCTAAATAAACGTTAGCGCCAACCATTGGATGTTGATTTTCTACTTGTTGTAAGACTCTTGAAGTTACAAGACGTATTTTACATAATAATAACTTTTACTTTTTTTATAACATTTTGTTTTGAAATATCATTTTTATTGATAATTATTCTTATTAAAACTATACTGTATACTTATTATTTTTTAATAACAATAAGGTGGCATTATTTAAATCAAATGTAAATTTAAGGGTTTGTTTTGATGACTAAATTAAAAGACTTATGTTCCAAGTCTAACCTAGAATATTTCAAGTTATGATCATAGCTAAAAATATTTTATAAAATATGTAAAATAACCTATACATAATATATAAGCAAAATACCATTCACTCACTCATCGCTACATCCTAAAAACTATAAAAGATACAAACTTAACATTGTGAATAGTGGTTCCTCTATTGATCTAAATGTGCAATGAGAAAGGATTTTCCTATACTGCGAAATTTAAAGAGGACTGAAACAAAGATGTTGATATTGACAGTGGAAATTGAAACTTTTTTTGTTGTTTATGAAATATGGTTACCATTGGTTGCAGATTTTAATAGTGATAGTAGAAATTAGTATTATATATATATATTTTTTGTAAGTGGTTGCCATTAGTTACTCGTGCAGATCAAGTACAAGCTTGCAATAAAACGGCACCCGAGCGAAGCTGAGATATTTAGCTAGTACATTTATAAAAACCTGCATAAATTATTCTAAAAATATGTATCATATTAAAATACATTTTATTTAAATTTTTTTATTGGTCACGAAAATTAAGTTTCTTCTTCGACAATTAAGCCATTATTCATACATTGATTAAAATATTAATTACATTTTTTTAAATAATTAGGTGTAATTACATGCTGGTCTTACATAGTTACAACACACAATCTATTTAACTACTCTTAAATAAAGATATAGCTTTATATTTACAATAATATTAAGATATTAAAGTATTATATTTGTATACACTAAAATAGAAGGCATAGTAATAATGTGTGGTGAATAATAGTATTATTTTGTAAAGAATATACCAAGAATAATTGTTTGGGATTTCAATACATTTAAATATTAAAGGCCGTAGTGTTTCCACCGTCATATCGTTGGCAAATTGTTATCAGTAGGACGACATACCTAGTTGTTAAATATTTTATTGGACGGCGCTCCGTATAGGCATTTTTAAGGCATATGAGTGTATTATAGCATACTGAATTTCACAATACTAAAGCCAACCACGTGAATTTTATCACGTGTGAATAATATTATATTGTAATCCCAACAAAAACACCCCCTCAAACTCCGTGCAAAAAACGCTAAGTATAAAAATAATAACGACTCTAAAAGTTTTGATATCATATAACTTTTGAACCTTAGATATCATTTATGTTAAAATAGTCTACCAAATAATTGAACTTAACTTAGTGATTTTAAAACACGTAATACACCACATATAGTATTACACATAATATTTCAATGATAGTAAACTTTATTATTGTGGATTCATTATACTATTTTTTTTTTTTTTTTTATTGAGATTTTAATGGGTAATTATTGTATCTCGACAGTTACATTTTAAAAATTAATACAATAAATAAAATAAAATACATTAAACTAGATTAACATTGTAAAGCTCACACTCTTAAATTTGAAGCCCTGTTTGTTTTATAAAATTTAGTGTGTGTATAATTAGCTTAATATTCATTATACTATTGACTATAGTATTTTTAAATTTTAACTTAAGTTTCCAAGCTATGTTCAAATATTTAGCAAACTATTTTAACATACATTTTAGATTCTGAGCGGAGCGATGAATGTATCGATTTTATAATGATGTGTGTTTTTTATTTTTTTATTTTTGTGTCTGTCATCACCTTTTAGGACAGTAAAAATGCTTCGATTTTCTTCAATAGTACCTTTTCTGATAGGAAAGTGAATCTAGTTGGTACTTTGGGGGGTCAAAAGTTAAAGTTCCAAGTAGTTTTCATGAGCGCCTGGAAAAACAAATGAAAAATTATGGAAAAAACGGGAATTTTTACGGAAAACCAATTTTCGACAAAATCGATTTTGGTTTTTGGTATAACTCTAAAAGAAATGACCGTAGAGACATGAAATTTTGACCGAATGTTTATATAAGCATTTTCTACACACTATAGCATTTTAAAAATATTCTGACTTATTTTGAGCTTTTAACGGACATTTTCAGTTTTCAATTTTTTAGTTTTTTTTTCTATAAATGTCAATAAAATTTTATTTGTTGGGTAAATCTTGAAAATTTAATAGTAGGCTTCTAACATATAGTTTCAAAGGCAGATTACAAACATTAAAAATCCAAAGTCACTATTTTTTTTTATAGGTAATCAAAGTTCAAATTTTGACAAAATACGTAAAAATGACGAAAATGTGCAATTTATTTTGAGTTAGAAATTCATAAAAATTTTTCTTTTTCTATCTTAGGTTTGGAAATGTAATACAAGATTCCTCATAAGTTTGTCTAATTTTATCAATAAAAAAATATTTATAAGCAAGTCAAAACAAATTTTTATGAGCATTTTAATTTCAAATTTTAACAAGATTAGATATTCATTTGATTTCTCATTTAGCGATTTTTTTATTTTGTTGCAATTCAAAAACGAATAACTGTAGATGCATGAAAATTTCACTGAATGTGTATATTAGCATTTTCTATACACCATCTAATTTTGAATATATTTTGACTGTTTTTGAGCTTTTTACGGACCATTTCAATTTTAAATTTTTTTAGTTTTTTTTTTATATAAATACCAATACATTTTTATTTGTTGGGCCAAAATAATGAAAATTTAATACAAGGCTCCTGATATATTGTTACAATAGCAATTGAAAATATTAAAAATACATAGGCACACATTTTTTTTATAAGCATTTAAAGTTCGAATTTTGACAAAATTCATCAAAATCTCGAAAATGATCAATCATTGTAATTAAACAATTATAAAATGGTCAGTTTTTATAACTAAGGATTGAAAATTTAAAATAAAAATTCTAATAAATAGTACATACTGTAATCAAAAAATCTAAAAAATATTTAAACACAGTTATTTTTTACAGACATTTTAGGTTTAAATTTGGACGAAATTACATATTAAAATCAATTTTAACGAGTAAAAGTATATATTATAATATTTTTCTAGTATCACTGATAATTTAAGGTTAATAATTAAATAATATGAATAATACTAATTCAACTTAGCAGCTACCGTAAAATAACAATATCAATATAATTTAAAATATCCTAGACTGACATACCGTCTCCGCTCAGAATTGTTTTTCGTATACATTGATATTATATCATTGAATTCAAATTTAATACCATCCATTATACAGTGATCTACTTGTAGCCTACTGTACAGCAGAGCGACATCCACTTGATCCCCTTTTTTTTGTGAGTCATGTTTTTTTCCTCTAATTATAGCTGGTTAGTTTTCTGTGTGCATTTTAAGGCACTCTTTTCTTTTTATACTTAGAGCGACCTTGAAGACGGATTTCAGCCATAACGTACGAAAACGGTATCTTTTTACAAGTAATTATAATTATGTATTAAAGTTTTAGTTAATTATTATACTCAATGGTCATTCTGAATTTATAACTTAAAATACTTCATGATGTCAATGATGAATCGTTCAATATTAGGTGCTCTTACTATTTATACGTACCTGGTACCTACTACCTACAGTACAACACCATAATATACTTTTAGAACAGTACAGCTTTCAACATGATCGAAATGTCCAAACTAATGTTATAGTAAAATATTATTCCTCACATTAAAGACAAGGCTGGTCATTAATTAGGATTTGGATTTTACTACCAACTTACTAAATTTATTTTTTGATTAACGTGAAAATTATAAATTAATTTTTCATTTTAAGAAATAAGTTAATTTGTTTTTTTACATTTCATTATTTATGTATTTATTATTATAAATTTTCATTTCTATTATAATTTTAAGTTCATTTATGTGATGAATACAAATATATAATTATTATATAATACTTAATTATTATTATTATTATATTATAAATTTAAGCAACTAAACTGATTTTAATATTTTAGTATTTTACTAAGTATTTAAAAATGATTTGAACGTATTTGAATATTACCGCGGTATATTATAATAATATAACGTTGTGGTGGTAAAAATTCTTATAATACTATAATTTATTGATATACACGAAGTTACTATTACCAAGACGTGCGATGTTTGTAATAATTTGAATTACTGCAGTTGGTCCGTAACTTTAATAATATGATATTATGAAAAACACTGATAGTTATTTTACAAAGCATTATACTATATATTTCATAAGCATTATTCTATTATATTTATATATTTTGTATGTAATATATGTTTATAGAAAAATCTATTTTTATTTTTACATTACTCCGAGCAAGCAGACACGAAAATACGTATTTAATTATATTACTAACGTCTTCAGCTTTATAAATTTCAATCTCAGTACGTGACTTATTTTTAAATATACCAAAGAAAGATATAGGTACCACCGTAGTTGTATAATTCGTAGGTACCTATGCAATGAGCTGGTTTCAAATCGACGCGAAAAAACCACATCAACATTGCACTGTATGCGCTGAAAATAATGTCTAGTAATCCGACGCGATGTTATGATAATATTATATAACTGTAATAATTATATCGCCGTCCTGATACGGTGTAGAATGTATGCACGCCGTGTTTAGGTACTATTTTACGTCCATTTATATCGCAATGATAATAATAATTCCCCTACGGACGATTTTTACCCTCACCCTCCTCCGCACTGCAAGTATACCGTTCTGGCCATAATAATTTAACGGTGGTGGATCGTCGGGACGACAATGGTAATTTATTCAAGATACTGGTCTGCTATAATATATATATAGGTTGGATACTGCGGCTATTAGGCAGAGCAGTGCTCATTAAGGTTCACGACGTGGACTTCTGTTTGATTAAAAACAAAAACGTCGGGTCTGGACCGGGTCTGCGAGCCCCGCGTGTTGAGTGATCGAATATTATTTATAACGTATATGGGTAGTTACTATAAATAGGGTTGTTCATGACTAACAAATAGGTATATATTACATGTTATAATATTATATACCTACCTGGTATGAGTACTACGCGCTTTGGTTGATGTATAAAAAAAAAACTCATCGACATTATGTCTAAAACCTTTATTATACATTTTGTAAATATTATATTATTATCTTTTCCTAAGCGATGAAATATTATTTGACATGTGGGTATATCATTTATAGTAGTAAATATATGTAGTGCCAATTAATTAATGCAAATTACCGTTGACCGTTCGTGACGTGTTGTATAATATGATAGCTGGTAATTGGTATTATTTACAAAATTGATATTACTCATTATTTCATTATGAATAATATTGTAAATAATGTTATTATTTTACCAATTAATTTTCATTTAAGGCCATTTTAATGTATTGTGAATATGTGTTATCGTTTTCATTTGTGAAATATTTCCCCGAGGGAATTTTTGGATTTTAATTTTAATTTTTGTTAAAAAATAAAACAGGAATATAAAACAATAATTCAATTGTACTACATTAGCACAATAATGAAAAAGTTTTCAACTCGTGTACACATCAATAATAACAATCATTTTTAAATCACTATTCATTCAATAAAATTATCGAATGGTCTAAATCATGTAATTATGTTTATGTATTTTACTAACTAGTAAACAAAAATACTCAAAACACAACTATTACAAAT
>JANEHU010005203.1:0-28971 GCA_027563435.1 Nasonovia ribisnigri | reverse complement strand
ACAAGGTTTCTAATATATTGTTCAATATAAGTTGAAAAATTTTAAAAATACATAGGCTCGATTTTTTTTTATAAGCATTTAAAGTTCGAATTTTGACAAAATTTATCAAAATCTCGAAAATTATCAATCATTGTAATTAAAAAAATATCAAATGTTCAGTTTTTATAACTAAAGATTGAAAATTTCAAACAAATATTCTCATAAATAATTCATAATGTAACCAAAAAATCTAAAAAATATATAAACACATTTGTTTTTTACAGACATTTTAAATTCAAATTTGGACAAAATTACATAATTAAACCAAGAATAACGATTTTAGTTATTTTGTTATATTTTAAAAATATTATATTATTTTGATTGATATACGGCACCCACAATTTCGTTATGAAATCTTTTTTCGTTGTTGGTAAAGTATAGTGTTTACTCAATAGTCATATTATTATGACGTATGTTTGTGTTTACACGGATGATTAATAATAAGAAATTCATCAATAATATCACATTTTTTTTTTTTGGTCCTGGGGTGTTTGAACCTGACCTCAGTATGTACGCCACTCTAAATATACTTTACAGTGTCCAAAATATGATGATTAAATTTTAATCAATACTTTTTAAACTGTTAAAAATTTAAAATTATAATTGTTGTACAGCCTAAATACAAAGAAAAACAATAATTATTCACTATAAATTATTTGTAGGTATATAATAAGTATAATATATATGTTATTAAATGCTTCAAAGATTTATAATACATTGTTTTTTTTTTATTTATTCCAGGGAATATTATTTCAAAGATTTGTCTAAGCAGTGTTTAATTATTCCAATTTAATTAATTCTGAATAGTATAACAGTGATTTTTTTCTATACCTTCGTACATTTTTTTATTGAGTTAAATTATAAAATGTGGAAAAATATGGATGGTAAATAAAATATAAGTTTACACAGTATAAATGTTTTCTAATTCATATTAATTGTATAAATTGTTGTGCATTAATTAAAAATTGTTGTACTTAAATATACTCAATACAGATAATTATAACATGCTCAAGCACATAGTTTCAAACTATTGAACATTTACTAAATAAGAAAAAAAGTGCTGGTAATAATTACCAGGGAAAATATAAAATAGTTTTACATGAACTTTAAAATTGTTATGAATACCTATTAGATAAAAAAAAGTTAGACCATTTTAAATTGCTTATATCTATGTAAATAATAATATCTTACACTTAAGTATTAAAAATTGTAATCGTATAATTTGATGGATAAAAAAAATGGTATGAATAAATGTATAGAAGTAATCCTTTTTATTTTATTTAGTATAACTATTGTGTACACTGAACAAATAAATTATCTCGTAAAAATATGTAATTTTTATATTTATAATTATATTTATTGTAAAATTAAAAATAACATACAAAATGGATTGTATAATATAGGTACATTTTTGTTAGTTTTATAATTTTTATATGTGGCAACATCTTTAATATTTTTACTTTAATTTAATGTCACTTTAAATTATTACAATATATCGATTGATTAATTAAAACAAACGCATGCTATATCGTACATTTAAATCACCTAATAATTAATATGCATTATGAATTTATGATAGTCATTTATGATAGATCATCGTCATGTTTATTATGTAGTTAATATTTTTTACAGCATAGAATAGTTATCAGACCAAAGAGATGAGCTCAATTATTGCTGCGAACCAGACAGAATAACGGAATGGTACCAAATTATTTTCTCATAAAAAAAGATTGACCAGATTTAAGTAAAATGCAAAATATATCTTGCATAAAATGAACTAATCAAACCTTTTTAATGATTTTAAACAAATTTTAATCTGTTCCACTCTCTTAAAAACCAATATTGGCGAAAAATAGTTGAAAAAGAATAGAATTATTGTACTGTATTATTATTTTACACGACAATCCATAATTTGAATAAATATGTGTTGCGTATATTTAATGATGTTTTGAGTATAACGTTATATTTATATTACATTATTAAATGTAGTTAGTGATAATTAACGACTGCAGGTTCTCACGATTCGTGTATTTGATAATTAATAATCTTTATTCATCGATACTCGCCATGTACTTGGAACAGAAAACGTCTTGTACGAATATATTTTGGTATAGTTGGTATTTCGTTATTCGTCACCCTCCCCGAGTATTATCGGTAAAGTTACACGAGTTAAAGAAATAAATAGGTGTATAAAACCTCTAATATACGAGTAGCGTGAATGATCTATTTATCTATATTCTAGTAACTGAACGGTTATTAGAATCTATTTATTTATATTCTTGTAACTTAACGGATTTTTAGGGTGTTCATATGTACAATGTGTCCGGTAAAGAAGTGATCGAACGGCGTCATATTGTGATAGTATACCTTAAGTTATGAAAAAACCCCTTGAAAGGGGGAGGAGTAGGTAATTATTATTTTTTAAATCAATTTTATTAAGCTATCAACTAACATACACTATAATCAGACCAGAAATGTAAAAATAATTTTTATTAAATTAAAAAAGTAGAATTCTGTAGAATAATAAAATTGAAATTAAAACTGTTGTAGATAAGGGGTTATTTGGAGTTTAAAAATGCAAATACAATAAAAAGTTGAAAAGTACGTCAGAAAATGTGCAGTAGATTCAGTTTAAAAAACAGTTGAATTGCCGATAACTGAAAAAATAAAAATTATACTTCCCTTTAAAGGGTTTTTTTTCAAAACTTAAGGTAGGTATACTGTGATATAACGCCAGAGTTTCATTTCTTCACACGACACATTGTATATTCGTCAAATACACGAGTAGCAGGAGCTCAGCTATACTTAGACTATAGATACATTATATTATATTATTATGTTTTATTTTGTTTGAATACAATCGTGGGATAGTTGTGTTTACTATACGTCTTAATCGTTTTTTATAAGTCTATGGTTTTATCGCATGGAGGAATTATATACATTGATGATAATTTTAATAATATTTTAAGATGTATATAACAACCCCATTCACCGATATCGATATTCCTACCTACCCAGACTCAAGCACTTTCATTTGGACACCATATTAAGAAATCGGTACTTTATATTTAAAATCCCGAATACAATATGACTTATATTATAATTTATAATATTTCGTAGGTACATAGTATCAATAATATACAACAAAAATAATGTCTGGTGCACTACCTGTTGATGACCACGGAAAGTGGTAAGCGTGGTTCGGGGCTGATATCGCTGTGTCACGTTACGACGCTTCATTATCAAGTACCATAAGAAAATATGACGTAACCAACCGTGGTAAAGAATAAATCTCGGAGCCATTAGCTCACATCAGCAAGAACACGTCACGTATGGACCACTGCTGCAGATATAATATTATAAGCTACAGAGTTCTTACCCAATGAACATTATTTAAAATAGGACGTATAATATCAATAGTATTGAACTTTTTGAACGTTGTCCCGTCCGTTTATTGAGAACAGGTTACGCCCTGCGTGTGTGATAAATTGTAATAATAATATGTTTATTCACCACAGTCTGTAATCGATACTGCACCGGATTTGTCAGAGCAAACGTAGACGGAAGTCATTAACGAATTATAATATAAAATTATAAAATAATCATAATATATCCATCGTCAAAACGTTTTATTACGCACGTGTGCGTTTCCATCGCGCCCGCGCCTAATGCACCTCAGCCGGCTCGTCGCGTCATCGGCAGTATTGATGCGCCTCCACGAACGTCCAAAATGTTGGCGTGAGAGAAATTATTTACGAATTTGATCGCACATTATATTTCCTTTAATTATTCGATCTCGATGAAAAGATGGACGATACCTACGTCGTATAACATTTTACAACATTTTTTTTTTCACTTAAATATGTTGGTACCATTTTTGTAATTTATATCTGGTAAAGTTTTATTAAAAAGGATATTATAATGATAGTATTGATCAATAACTATACAACTGATTGTGATTATGATACCGAACCATACCGACTACCAAGATATTTTTCACTTTAAATTTACAAAAAGATTTTGTCTTAATGTTATTTTACTGTTTTATAAAATATGAAATTATAATATACACTCAATAAAAATATGATAATGTTCATCGTGCAATTAGGTCGAAGTTGATTTTAATAAATGATCAAAGCCCAGAATATATCTGTTGGAATTTATTGTTGGAAGTATCAACGCGTAATAAGTAATAACAAACCTGTGCAAGTTAATGATAATTTTTAACTGAGTTAAGTTATGTTGATAGAAAATATTTTAAAAAGTTTGAAGTTAATAGTTATCCTAATTTTTTTTAACTCAGTTAAGTTAAAAGTTATAATAAAACTTACAATTAACTTAATAACTTAAATAAATTTATTTAAATTTTTTTTTTTATATAGGTATAAATAGCCAGTTATATGGTTTAAAAAAATAAAAACTAAATTTGGATTTGATTAACAGTAACTCGTTATTTATTAATTTTATATCAATAAAAATCAGTTAAGTTAAAACTAAGTTATTGAAAATTTAAATTTGAAAGGTTAAGTTAAAATGTTGAAATTAACTTAACTTTTAACTTAACTTTAACTTTTTTACTCGTTTATGCCCTGGCTTGCGTAATAATATAATTGGATAATATATCCTATTACAATTCTGTGTTCTAAATTGTTAATTGATTTAATTGCAACTTATTTTTTTCCCAATGTGAGCACCATAAAAATATAGTGTTGATATATAGTATATATCACCTATATCACATTAAATTATATTTTAAATCGTTATTCGAATACACGAGTTCACAGTGCGTAGTCACACAATGCGTCGAGTCCATTTTCTAGTTACATAACAAACGGTGACAACTTTCGATATTATGTTGCCTGCTGAATACTGTTCAAACTTACCGCAGGAATGCTCGGACGTCCGTCTCCAACGTCGGAGATCTACGCGGAGACGACGATTTATTTGCACGCGCGCACACGACACTACACGTGACGGACGGATACGACGGGCCGCGAATATTTTTTCGTTTCACCTCTCAGATCTCGCCGGTTCGCAATAACTATTATGTCACAGACGATACGATGCCGGTGTATACTCGACGCGTGCGAACAAATATTATATTATTTTTTTTTTTGCCAAGACTTTCCTCGTTTTTTTCACAAGACTATTTTTTTAAAAAAGAAAAAAAAACGGTCCTGTTGTGCTCTCCCCGGCGCGTACTGCTTAAAATCTCGTTTGGTTCACGACATCACAATGGACACGATCTGGGAACACTACGGCGGCGCCGGTGGTCCGGGAGCGGTGGCGGCGTCACAGTCGGCGGCGGTGGTTATTCGGCGGTCCCTTTTACTCTGAGGGGAGGATAATGCGGTGCGCGCGCATCGCGACACGCCACCACCTCACCGCCGCCGATACCAACGCCTCGCTATTCACTATGTATAGTATAACTACGCTTAAGTTCTCGTCCCGGAATCCAACCCGCTGGTTAGTTTCTTTTTACCAGTTTATTTTTTTTTATTATTTTTTTCTCATCAATCCCTTTCACGCAGTTTTATTTTTTTCGTATTCCTTTTCCACCATCATAACAACTCTACGCGCACACTTCAATATTATATAACTCGCGAACATTATAATATAATCGTCGTGTTCTATACGGTCGCGTATATATCGTATTCGCGTCGGGATTTATATCATTTTGTTATTTTTGACAAATTATACAAATTTTAATCGTTATTTATAGGTACGATGCGGTGGATCGAGGAGGTATATAACCTTTGATGTGGTTAACGCATGTAGTCCGATTCACCGGAAATGATATAAAACGGTCGCGATGACCGTGAAAATGAAGTATATTATGCCAGAGGATGATTAGTTGTATCTGTCGTATAACTAGGTACTTAGTGTCTATAATGGCAATTTTGTTATTCTGCCACATAACCGTTTCTGAGCGACAGCGTTGTGTGGTAATATTTGTAAAATTCTTATTATGGCTGGACTGAGTTTAATTTATTTTTTTTAGCTTTTTCCTTTATTTTTTTGATACTTTTATCTCGAGATAAGTTTGTATGAATAAATATATATAAGTATTAGATTAGAAAGTTTTGAACGCTTCGCCAAGCGTGTTAAGAACATTTTATACCGCATAACGTTAGAGGTTTTTATTGTTTTTGTTTTGTTCCTAACGAAAGATTAAAATAATATAATACAACCAACAAGACTTAAATGTGATCACATGATGGATGCAATAAACAAATAATTAAACATTAAATATTACCTATAGTTAAGAAATAATTCTATTAATTTAGTCTATATATCAAGTCCCAGGTTTTTAATTATTTAAAATGTACTTTGACTTCGTACATCATGCTTAAAATGAAAAATCTTTTTTCGATTATAAATTAGGGTGGAGAGATAATTCAGATTCGATGTCAGTCTAGGTTAATTTTAAATGTTAAAACGTTGTATATTTTCACAGTTAAAATTTAAAGCACCTATATTGTTATTAATAGTATTTAAAATTGATTCAATATATAAACCATCATTGAATAAGCTAGTGATTAAGGATTAAAATATTATATAAATGGTAATATTGTTTAAAAAAATAGAGGTTCAAAAGCAACGAGTAAAATATGTCTTATTATGTTTATTGATTACACTGAAACAATAAGCTCCCGATAAGATTTTCTGGTTTTCAGTATTTTAATATAATTTAACTTGTCGTTAAATTAAAAATTGTGTCTAATATTTATATTGATAAGAATATGAAAAAATAAAATGCACTAGATGTTTTCAGTTTTCATAATGTAGTGTGGACAGTAGCACATCGTATCCTATTTAATTTCCAGGGCACATAATTCCAGACCGTTGGTTTCATGCCCTGCGATAACTTCATATTATGGGGTTACCTAAAACAAAAGTTTTTATTGGAAAACATTGCATTCTTAAGGACCCTTCGACAGTTTATTCAATTTCAGCAGAAATACTATAGACAGGTGTATGGATAACCTTCAACTAGTTTACTGGACCGTTTGCAAAAGAACAGTCATCACTTAGATGACATTATTTTTCACTGTACATTCAATAATGTTTTGTAATAATTGAGAACAATATTGTCTCATGTAAATAATTTTTTAAAACAATTTAAAATAAAGTGATTTATTGATTTTTAAAATCATTATAGGTTGGTACCTCCCTGGTGGATCTTATTGTGTAAAAATGTTTGCAGTTTAAAATATACATTTGTAGTACTAAAACTATGCACATGCGTCTTCCGAAATTCGTATCAATTTATTGTCATATGCAGGTATTAAATTGTCTAAAAAGTTCTCGAAAAAGCTTGTTTTCTGTAAAAGCCCTTCGGGGTTATGCCAGTTACACATACAGAAATATCCACAGTAATATGTGTATACAATTATTTTAATAAAAATACTTACACAATTATAAAAACCTATTCAGAAGTATGGAAACAATTAATTTTGATGATAAACTTAAATATTTAATAATTTACTTAGAAATGTTTTGTTTTGTAATAATATTTTGGAAAACTAAGAACTATTTAGTCTTGTTTCAACATTATCACAACAATATTTTTAAAACATATTATGCTAAACATAAATCAATTATTTACGTACTGTAAATACATTTTTATGATGAAAAATTTTTATATTGCACCAACAAATCTTAATTTGACACTGTAACATATTTCATAACAATTTAGGTAGTTTGAATTATACTTAGGTACAGTGGAACTCAGAAACCCACCAACTCAATCAATTAATGAATGATTAATAGCAATATGTGTAACGAACATAATAATTCTGGCTATAGCTTCAACGCCATCGCAAGTATAATCGGGTTCTATTAAAAACGAACAATAGAGCGCGCTCACGGACCATCCAGACCATGTCGCGTACGATTACCACGGTGATGTATGGTGTACACACCCGTCGGTACATCGTACGCGATAGAGCAATTACACATAAAAGAGGCTCAGCCGCAAACATCAAACCACCTCCGTTAGCGAGTCCGAAGATATTGGTGGCTGCCTGGTTAATAATAGCGACTGTTCTGCCACCTGAAAGGTCGGTTAATAGACAATATTATTCTGCCGGGCCACCAATATTAGTAAGCTCCAAGTCCGCGTATTGTCGATAATAGTTTTAAGTACGTTGTCACCTGTACTAGAACGCGCCGTTGCTGTCAGTATTGTTAAATTTTCCAGTGCCGCCGCCGGTAGTAAAACGCGCCGTTGCCGACTATTGCGAGTTTATATAATATACCCCCGTCAGTCCCGCCGCTGTGAAGAAACGCGCCGTCGCAAGATACCGCAACTGGCCACGGCAGTTATCTGTTAGAGTCACCGTTAATTACCAACGGGATACAAATAAAAATTGATATCGTTAATTGCATAATAAACGACCGTCTGGTTAATAGTAGCGATTATTCTGCCACCTAATCGGTCGGTTAATGATTAATACTATTTTGCCGGGTCATAGTCAGTGCACAGCGATTTGGATTTTGACATAAGACGTGCGTACAACCCGCACCAAGTCGTAAGTATTTAAACAGTATAATTGTGTTTGGGATATTTTTTTTTGTATTGTATAAATAATCCGCGCCATTGAGTTATATTCATTCGACAGTGGATGACGAATCATTCACTGTTATATGTATATATTTATTTTTTTTTTTTGTTGTTGTTATTATTATTCAAAGCTGTCAAAAAATGTATGTATGTAATAATTTAATAATTTTATTTATAATAATTAATAAACTTTCACCTGATTACCAAAAACAAAATTGTTCTTTATGAACTGGCGCCCAACCTCGACCAAAAGAGATAAAAAAAAAAAATAATAATTGTAATTCGTACACACAAAAAAAGTGACGATTACAAATTGTCGCCCAACAAGTAGGTCTCGATCGACGCAACTACGAGATTAAGAACTAGTGCTCTTTATATCATAACATAATTAAATCTACATCGTAAAATATTTTGTATCTGTGTAGTAATATATATATATATATATATTACACCGAGAAAAAAAAAAAAAAAAAATGACACGCGGAAAAAAAAATGTAAATGAAGAGTGGGAAGACAGTATGATAGAGATGGAGAACAAATGGAAAAAACAATTTAAAAAAATTGAAGAAAAGTTACAAGAAAAGGAAGAAAATCATAAAGAAGAAATTAGATGTTTGAAGACAGAATGGGAAGAAATACATAGAAAAAAGTTACAAGAAAATGAAGAAAATCATAAAGAAGAAATTAAATGTTTGAAGACAGAATGGGAAGAAAAATTTAAAAGAGTTAGAAAGCAAGCTAGAAGAAAAATATAATACGAAAATTGAAGAAATGGAGACCCGGTATATATACACGTTTAGAAATCTTGAAGAACAACGGCAAATAAATAATGACAGTCAGAAAGGAGAAGTGTACCGCGGAACAACGGCTGAAATTACAAAACCACTATTCTACGGGAATCGCAGAGACACACACCCGCACACCCGATTGATTTCCTAAACCGACTTGATGAGTATTTTTCAATAAAACAAATTATACATAGAGATGAGAAATTAATTATTGCAGGGGACTGTTTAAGAACAATGGCCAGCAATTGGTTTGCAACAATACGATTTCAAATTAACAGTTATCAAGATTTTCAAAAAGTATTTAAAGAGGAATATTGGTCACGGGACATACAGATGCAAATTTGGAGTCAATGCCTCAATACAAGACAGGTGCAACCTGAAACAAATTACAGAGAGCATTTTTCCTGCTGGGCCACCAAGCTCAGACACTTGGAGGTACCGAGACTAGCGGAGTCTGAAATTGTTAGTAATATAGCCAGCCATTACCCGGGGTATCTACGAGCAATTTTAATATCATTACCAGAATGCACCATCCTCAATGCAATGAAGTTGTTAGGGACCGAGGAACATAGGCGTACTATGACCAGAGAAAATAATAACTATGGAAATAGGCAGAACCAGAACAGAGAAAACAGTAATAATCAACCCCGACAGAGAGAGGAACAAACACGGAATTGGAGAACGACATCACGAAATGATCAAACGCGTGAGAACCAAATAAACCGTAATAAGCATATACCACGTAGAGGCCCAGAACAAAGCAATGAGTGGAGGGGGCGACAACCAATTAACCAAGTCAATGCAGAGGAGATTAGCAATGACGGATCTGAAAGCCATGCCAGCCATGTAATTAATAATGTCAATACCAGTAATATGTCTGCGAGTCCATACATCAAGCTTACAATAGAGGACGAACCAGTTCAAGCACTTATTGATACTGGAGCCACAATTAGTGTGATTAACAAAGAATTGGCAGACCCGTTATTAAAAAAGAACCAAGAAATACCGGTATTACCAATGAATAGTGTACAAATAAGTCATGCAATTGGAAAAAAATTTGCAAAGTGTCAAAACAATTATTCCGTGTTTGTCAACTAGGGGACAAACGAATATTTATTAATTTCATACAAGTGGAGAACCTGAACGAAAGGGCAATAATCGGAGCAGATGTATTAAACGAGTACAATGCACATATAGATTTTAATAATAAAACAATACAATGGGCAATATAAGGTGAACAACGAGTAACTCCCTTCTCGGAAGATACATTGGTGAAGAAACGAAACGAAGATCAAATTACTAATATCGAAATTAGTGAAACACCGGTAACAAGCGTAATGATGAGTCAACAAGAAAGTACGATATTTAAGTGTCTACTAGACGATTATCAAGAATTGTTTTCAGATAATCCAGGTTTGATCTGGAAATATGAATGTCAAATTAAAATAAAACCTGGGGAACCAGTGGCCCAGAGACCGTATCCTATACCTATTTCAAAATTAAGTAGAATGGACAAGGAAGTCCAACGAATGTTGGATCTGGGTGTAATTGAAAGATCGAATTCACCATGGTCATCACCTATAATTGGTATTGAAAAAAAAAATGGTGAGATACGACTATGCTTGGACGCATGGCAGATCAACAAGCGAATCATACCGGATCGTGAATGCCCTATGGGTGTTGAAGAAATTTTTCGCAAGTTTCAAGGTGCAAAGTACCTAAGCACTATTGATTTAACAGCCGGATACTGGCAGTGCCCGTTAAAAAAAGAAAGCAGAGAAATAACAGCCTTTTTACATAGGGAACGGAATTATCAGTTTAAGGTATTACCGTTTGGCCTTATCAATTCTGTAGCCGAATTTCAAAAAATCCTGGACCAGGTATTAGGACCCGAAGTCCTGGAATTCACGGTAACGTATGTGGATGATATATATATTACCTCAACCAGTGATGAAGAGTTAATACAAAAGCAGCAAGGAATCAAAAGGCGAGTGTATGATGCTTTTGGTACCGACAGCGAGTCGGAGGAGCCAGTGTATATGGACGATATTGAAGACACCGAAGTGAGTGAAGACGAAGAAAAACCGGAACAATACGGTCAAGTCAACGATGATTTAACCGACATAATCGAGCTATCACATAGTGACATCAGTGACACGGAAGAGGTGGTAATTCAGACCATCAGTCAAATCCAGGTCAAAAATCGACGAGAAAAAACCATTGATCAGTCTAAAGCGTTAGCACAATATCGTCGGCAAGTTGCTGCTAGAATAACCAAATACGAAACACCAAACGAGATATGTATACCACCTTCGATAGTAATCACCAACAGTATGGGACAAGCCATTCAGCTGAAGGAAACTGAGATTGTGGTTGACGAGATGGAGATTGTTCAACAAGCGGAACAAGCAATCTGTGATAAAAGTGTTCTGAATGCTACACTGGACTTAAGACATAAACAACAAAAGAAGCAAAGTCAATTACAGTATCCAGAATTGACAGAGAAGAGCAACGCCAGTCATATGAACGAGCTGAGAAGTTGTGTTTTCAGGAAATACAAGTGGCTAGACAAGAGTATCGCAACCAGATGAAACAGTACCAGGAAGTGTTACCAAGTCCAAATAAATCAACCGCAGAAACCAAGACTACCGGTGAACCAAAGATGAGCCGCAGCGAGAGAAGGAAAGCATGGTATAAGAAGAAGAAAAATATCAATAAGCCTGCATATGATGCCTGACCACATGATGCACGGCAAATACCTTTGTATATATGTAAATTGTAAATAATTAACGTTACGAGTTTCTTTTACTGTCATTTTCTGCATGTGTTCCAAAATGTACAGCCAAAGAAAAGGGGACTATGTAACGAACATAATAATTCTGGCTATAACTTCAACGCCACCGCGAGTATAATCGTGTTATACCAAAAACGAACAACAGAGCGCGCTCATGGACCATCCAGACTATGTCGCGTACGATTACCACGGTGACGTATGGTGTACACACCAGTCGGTACATACTACATCGTACGCAATAGAGCAATTATACATAAAAGAGGCTCAGCCGCAACCATCTAATCACCTCTGTTAGCGAGTCCGAAGATATTGGTGGCTGCCTGGTTAATAGTAGCGACTGTTCTGCCACCTGAAAGGTCGGTTAATAGTCAATATTATTCTGCCGGGCCACCAATATTCGTAAGCTCCAAGTCCGCGTATTGTCTGTAGTAATTTTACGTACGTTGCCACCTTTATTAGAACGCGCCGTTGCCGTCAATTGTTAAATTTTCCCCAGTGCCGCCGCCGTTAGTAAAACGCGCCGTCGCCGCCTGCGAAATTTATATACCACCTTCGTCAGTGCCGCCGACGTTAGTAAAACGCGCCGTCGCCGCCTGTGAAATTTATATACCTCCGTCAGTGCCGCCGCCGTTAGTAAAACGCGCCGTCGCCGCCTGTTACGAATTTTATATAATATACCTACCTCCGTCAGTACCGCTGCTGTGAATAAACGCGCCGTCGCAAGCTGCCGCAACCGGTCACGGCAGTTATCTGTTCGAGTCACCGTCAATTACCAACGGAATACAACTAATAATTGATATCGTTAATTGCATAGTAAAAAGACCGTCTGGTTAATAGTAGCGATTATTCTGCCACCTAATATCGGTCGGTTAATTATTAATACTATTTTGCCGGGTCATAGTCTGTGCACAGCGATTTTGATTATTGACATGAGACGTGCGTACAACCTGCACCAAGTCGTGAGTATTTAAACAGTTATAATTGTGTTTGGGATATTTTTTGTATTGTATAAATAATCCGCGCCATTGATTTATATTCATTCGACAGTTGATGACGAATCATTAACTGTTATATACATATATTTTTTTTGTTATTATTATTCAAAGCTGTCAAAATTTATGTATGTAATAATTTAATAATTTTATTTATGATAATTAATAAACTTTCACCTGATTACCAAAAACAAAATTGTTCTTTATGAACTGGCGCCCAACCTCAATCGTAAAAAAAAAATAAAATAATTGTAATTCGTACACACAAAAAAAAGTGACAATTACAAAGTAAACATAAATCTAAACATTTATAAATATTTCTCATTTTTTTTAAAGCTCTTTAAACAAAAAATAAGTGTTTACATTAAATATTTGACATTTTTATAATAATTTATATTTTTTTTTCTATAGTTGTCAAAAAATTATTTTGTAGTTAAAAATGTGTATAATGTCAACTTTTATAGCTAATGATTGAAAATTTAAAACAAGGTTCCATGTAAATAGGTTATATTATATAAATTACTTTATTTACAATAATATCATTAAATATGCTTAGAAATATCATAGGTCTTCGATCAGAATCGTTTTTCTTATACAGTGATATTATATAAGTAGTAATACAAAAAAAAATATTTAAAGAGGCGTAACCTATAACTATTTACTCAGTATTTCATACACAATTTTTATAAAAATAAAAGGGTTATGAATAAAATTATTTCAAGTCATATTTAACCTAAATAGGTTATATAAAAGTATACAATTTACTGGCTTTAACTTTGGCACATTCATTACTGATCCGAATAAAATATAATGAGTTAACATAATTGTAGGTATTAAAATACAATACAAATCATAAGTTTACCAATGGTTAAGGTCGAACTTGCTTTCTGTAATAACCATCCATCAAAGGCCTGCTGTCCTCAAAAAAGATAATAAATCACCATTTGCACTTAACTGATTTATATATCTTTGTATTTTGCTGGTGACTTCTGATCTATCTACACGAGATAGATGACATCTGATCTGAAATTATATTTAATCTTATAACTTATATATTATGTCTGGTATATATTTTGTTTAGAAAATCACCTGGAGATTCCTGCGAGCTTGGTCTATTTCCAAATAATATTGATTTTCAATTATCAATAGTTTCTCTAGAATAACAGTAAGTCTTCAATTAATACAAAGAATCTAAATACATTGTTGCTATAGTTGATTAATAACTGCTCAACAAATAACACCATCACCCAACCAAGCAGAAATCTAGGAGTGCCCAATAACAAAGTCTGCCAAGCATATGTCTGAATTAGGCCTTACAGCCTACTCCCGGAAACAAAGCAGAAAAAGTTATATCAAGCAATAAACATTTCAGTGCACCACTGCATCCACAAGTCTTCATAGGTATTCCTTTCTACTTGTTGATTTGGTATGTATAATGTATAATAGGTACCTACCTTATATACCTACCTTATATTATATCTCATTGATACCCATTCACATATAGAATCACAAATACATTATATGTATTAATTAAACAATATTCACAAACATGAATATATAATGAAATTCATATACATATGAAATCCCAGATATTGGGGTGTTTTCCAATTTGTGTCAGGAGTGTGGCGTGAAATGATTCAACATAATTGTTACTACGAATCTCTGACCTAAAACGAATTACAACGAATGACACTAATTTATTATGTTATGTTTTAAGAACTCTAACCCAAAAACACTTATGTTTACAGCTCCTATTTCTGTAAGCCAAAAGTTGTGTATGTAGCCAAATAAAAATGGTTGTAAGCGCTCTCGAGTTACTGGCTGTTGGTCGTCGACATATTCTGCAATTTGTTGAAACCCATCAAACATGGTAAAATGACAATTTATTTGGGCTTCAGCAGGAAGGTGGGGTAGAGCTAACACCTAAAACCAAAGACAAAATGTTAAACTAATATTAGTCAAATTAAATAATAACAAGTTACAATGGTTGGATGTAGTGGAGAAGAAGCAAAAACAAGAATAATTCATCATAATATTACCATGCGTAAAACTGTAGCAGCCTCGACAGTAGTTTGGAATAGATCGTATAGACTATGCATGCTTCTTTTACAGTACCGGATAACAGACTACATAATTTGATTTGAGTCCAATTCATTAAAAATTACAGAGCATGAGTTTATTTTTACTCACTTGACAGTAATGAAACCAACACCCCTGTAGCTTGGTATGCGGAAATATTATCCTCACAGCGTTCATTAAACCTCGTTCGTAATCAGTTATTATAGTAAGTTGGTCGTAGTTCAGTGGTAAAATTTGTTTTACACTTCTGAGGAAAGACTCATAAGTGGACTGGGTCATCCTTGTGGTCAATGCGTACACCATTGGAAAAGACTGAATAGAACGATTGTTCATATATAATTTTTAAATGTATACACATGATGGAGGGATGGCGGCAGTGGCGGCTCGTGCTATAGGGCACACGGGCATGTGCCCCACCTAAAAAATTGAGAAGAAAGAAGAAAAATTTATATTAAATTATTAATATTAAAATTGAATAGGTATTTCTTCCATCATGATATAAGTTGGTACTTGCATACTTAATACTTAGTACTTGATACTTACTATTGTTATATTCTGTGGTACTTGGTAGTTGCCAGTTGGTATATTATCGAATATTATCGAAAAAAATGTTTTATCAAATACGGGTGCTCCTAAATACGATACGTGTATACTATTTATACGCATTGGGCGGCGGGCACAACGAAGTTGTGCCCCGATGACCCGATCAACAGTACTAGATTTCCCCACTTATCGACACGAATTAATACGGCATTGCCGGGCACAATCGGATTGTGCCCGAATTCTATTTTTATTACGATTTACAAGATTTTGTCGGTCTTATCGCCTTCGTATTGTTATTATCGTCCGTGGAACAAAATTTAAATATTGAAAATATGATAATAATTAATTATATTGTATTACATATTAATATATTATAACGGCATAATAATTATATTTAATATTTATTTTTAAAGTAAGTTCAAAGTTGTCATAGTGGAAAAAGAAGGAAATATTTGTGCCCCACCTTCAATGAACCCCACGAGCCGCCACTAGATGGCGGTGAACTCTTTTGAGAATATTAGTAGCCAGAAGAAGAAGAAGTGAATTCACAATTAATATCTATTGACAAAAAACCTAACTTACCACATTTCTGAACACTATATGGAAAGTAAGTAGGCAGCCCTTTTTCAAATCGATTGGATTTTTTGGAACAGTCTTAAAAGTTCCATCTACTCCTGCCATTGTGATTGACTGAAGTAGTTCCCCCCTATATTTTTCAATGGCATCAGTATTTGCAAATATTACTCCTAAACGTTCTCCATCTACCATTAAGAGGACGTCGCACCCGTAATATTTAGCGGTAAAAACAGGTCTGCGAAAAACAAACGAAATGCTATTAAAAAATGGTTTTAGAGCAAAAATACCTATTATAAAATTTATAGAACACAATATTTAGGAGACAACCTCATCGGTGTTTTTTGAAATATAAATTATTAAAAAAGTTGCAGTTGTTTAAAAAATGTAAAAAAACAGGATTTTGTTCCTTTTATACACGCATAGAAATCTGAGATTAAATCAACTCCTAAAAGTGTCAAAATTATTGACATTTGAGGGTCGTTTTTGAGCTAAGGCTAATCTGTAGTTGATTTAACATTGATTTAGTTTAAAATTATTAACACTCGTAAAAAATGTCTTATAACATGTTCAATTAGTTGTTATAACATCAAATATTGTCAATTTAACTTCAGTCTATACTTAAAGTCAGAAACTCTGAGGTCAAATCAACATAACTATGAGTTTAATCAAATTCTTTTTAGTAGTTGAAATTACTACATCTAGTGTTAAAACTAATACCTAATGCTTTCATTTGGACATAAGAAACTTTCAATTTAACAATATTATCTTGTAATTCAAACTATAAATATTTGCTAATTTAAAATAAAAAAACTAATTGAATTGACTAACAATCATTAGTTTGAAGCTAGTACTTATTGCTTCTATTTTGACCAAAAATAGTTTTCAAAATTAAGATAATAAATTATTCGAATTAACAAACAATCATTAGTTTGAAACTAGTACTTATTGCATGTAATTTGACAAAAAATAGTATTCAAAATTAAAAAGTTATTCTTATGTATTTTTGATACATTCAATATTAATTGCTTGATTACTATTTCAAAATATAGTATATACACAATAAATAGCAAAATAAGACAATTGTGGATAACTTTTTTTAAACTTACCGACTATTTTGTTGAATTAATAAATTATTTAAAAAATAAGGAACTTCGTTCCAAAAAATAAGGAAATAAATAAATACAAAACGCATGTACTAATAATTAAAAGAAAACATTTGTTTATTATAAATATATAGTAATTACATTTACAAATTGTGTACATAATATTAATTTTGATAATTATTACTTACATAAATGTATTATAAGTTGTAGTACTTTTACATTAAAATATTTTATACTAATATAAACTAAAAAGAAACAATGTTTAGTAACAAATTTTATTTTGTACTTTGAACTTAAGTCATTAATATATTAAAAAATGTATTGATTATGTACTTAAAAATGATTAACTTTAATTGCTATAAGGAAATTTAAAAAAAGCATAAGTATCTAACTTTTAATACATTTCAAAGGGCATACCTTAGAGTTGCATATCTTTTATTGTTTCCTATAATACGTAATACTGTAGGTGTAGGATCACACAAATCATGAACATAGTATCCAACTAAATTATTATTATCATTAAGGTTATCACCTCCTATTTCATATGCATGATAATGAAAATCATAACCAATAGTATTTAAGGACTTTAATAAAAAAAAGGGAACTTTACTTTCTCCGACAAGTATAAATACAATTTCACCAAAGATGCTTCCATCCAGGTTTGTTTCCATAACAACCAAAACTATTTTTTTATAATATATACCTTTAAACTCTAACCATGAAGCTAGAAAACAATTAGTTTTTAATTCTTTAGGAAGTTGTGTAAATATTGTTTGAGAAAATTCTGAAGAAGAGTTTATACATTTTCCTAAGCCAAGTTTTAAGTTTTGGTCTTTAAATGTAGTATTTAATAGTAAACGATTAACCATTTTCAATTGTAATTTATATGCTATAGTATATCCAAGATTAATCCGACAAGGGATAACATTTGCTAATGACTTGAGAATTTTGTGTTTGGCTTCAAACCGAATACTAGATGTTAAAATAATTGGACCATTTTTTCTTAGAATATGACCATAATGAGTAAGCATGTGGAATTTAGGTTTTAAAGTACTTTTAGATAAAAGTAAATATAATTTGTTGTGTTCATAAACAAGAGAATCTAATAAAAATGAACTATCTCTTTGTATTTTACGAGCACAGCATAAATCAGTTATTTGATATAGAAGGAGGTAGAGTTTCCAAAAGTTTGAAGATGTTGGAACTAATTCACCAACCATCAGGCTGAAAAATCTGATTAAGCATAACATTTCAGAAGCTGACATTATTAAAATACCTTTTTTAATATTAGTTTCACGAATTAGTGGAGGTACATTTTTACGCTCTGTGGTACCGTAATTAAAATAACGTAATCGGTTATTTAACTCATTTAATGTAAAACATCCTTGATCGATAAGACCTGAAATTATTAGTGCCATATCGTACCGTGCAACACCTTCAGGTATGTCATGCATGAAGTCGCAAACTAAATTTTCAGTGACATGAAAGTGTTGAATGTTGTGAAAAATACATTGCTCACGGACCCCAGTTTCAGATACATTATTATGTTTAATATCAGACTCATAATTAATCACATTTCTAAGAAAAGTATTTGATTGATGACACATTTGTTGGAGTTCTTGTTTTGGGGATCTACATATACGACAGTAATAATTAGCTGTGAAACTCTCAACAAAACCTAAAATGGAATTTAAACCCAAATTGTCACCCAAGACTAAACCAAGGGTAAAGTAAATTTTGATTTCTTCACCGTTAATACAAATCATAATGCCTTCTTCTTGCGAACTTACTAATTCTTTAACAAGTGCTGAAAACATTTGTTCATTGGAAATTGATTGATATCCTCTATCTTGTGCGTGAAATAGAAAGGCAGGAAATATATTATCAAGTGAAGATAAGTACTCTGGGGGAAGCCCCGGAACTGTGTAGTAAACACATCCCATTTTGTGGATACCGGAATGAGACCCAAGAGGATTTCCTAACTCTACATCATCATAATAAAGGAATATTGGGAATACAAATTGATTTTTAAATTTAGATTTCATGTTTTTCCACGTAGAACCATCCAAAAAAGATGTTAGTATTTCTTTATTGTTTAATGAATCATTAATAAAATTATTTACAATTTTGAAAACATCAGGTAATTCAAAAAAATATTTTAGATTTTTTTTCATGGATAAAAGATGACCTTGAACTGGTACCATTACAATTTTATCATTACCATCAACATTCCTTTTTTCTTTTGTATAGCCAACAACTATAGTTTCTGGTTTAAAGAAAACATTATGTTTCAATAAGGTTTTAGTTCTGAAATATTCAGTTTTGACACTAGAAAATGAATTTTCTACAGTTTCAAACATATTTTCAATTGTTGAGTATTCTGAAGAGTTAAGTCTTTTCAAAACTGATAAAACTTTACTTTTTATATCTACTATTAATTCACTAGAAAATATATTTATTATTCCTTCAATTATTTTTTGTAATAATGATCCACTTACATTAGATTTAGTCATTAAATTTGCAATAAAACTTAGTATAACTTTTTCAACTTTTTTTTTAAATGGCGGTAAATTAATATTTTCTGTATCATGACTTACGTCAGAAGAAACTAATTCATTTAATACAATTGTTTGTTCAGATAACTCATAATTTGTATTGTCATTATAGTTAACTAGAGGATCACATTTTAAAGGATTTATATTAACGGACTCATTTATAATTGTATCTTCAAATGGTGCTAAATTAGAAATAATATAATTTCTATCATTTTCCTGATTATATATATGGTTTCTATTTAAATGTTGTCTAAATTTGTGTAACCCACGAAAATTGCGATGGCAAAATGTTTGCTTACAACAGTAGTATGAGTTTTTATCTAAATTATGAATAATTTTTAAATGATAAATTAACTGATGAATAGTCTTCAGTTTTTTATTACAAAGAAAACAAATATAATTCATGACTGATCCAGTGATCCCTAATATAAAACTTATATTATAACTAACTTAATATTATATACTTCCTATTTTAGATACATTACATTAATAAGATAATACAAATAGGTAATTACTGTGTATTTAACATGTCAAACTTATTGGAGATAGATGTAGTAATGGCAGATAGCTTGTCATATTCAGTTTTCAGTCCATAAACATGTTGTTGAATGAAAATCCACGACTCGTAACAGTCGTAACATTCACGAGGGTGCGAACAGTTAAGGCCAAAGTATGCTTTAAAACAAGCGTCCAGTGCTTCTAATGGGCTGTTGAATGTCCAAAGTTGATTATCTACACGGACATAACTTTGACTGATTGAGGACAAATCTTCACCAACTAAGTACACAAATGGCTGAATAGTACAACCAAATTGAAAATATTTATTTCTTCTTTGAATAATGTCTGATTCTATTTCTGAAATATTCTGTGAAAAATAAATATTTTATTAAACAGTGTACTAAACTAATATGTCAATATATTTTTTTTTTTTTTTTTAATTTTAGAGTATACATAAATATTAAATACAGGTGTGACATAACTTACTGGCACAACTGTGACAAAAGATCTGGCAGATTCTTCTAAAGACGGTTTCCAATTTTTTTTTACACCACTCACATCACATTTTTTAATGATTGTTTTTGTTGGTGTTAGATATGGTATCAATAATATTTTAATAACATCAGCAGTATTATTATCTGAAAATTACATGTATTTTTACTTTTAGGTTTAACTACAACAAACAATTATTTCCAAATTATGAATTATTTTTAAATTATTAACAACAATAAAAGTACTAGGCCAGGGGCAGATCAAGCCTTTTGAAAACTGGGTGGGCAATTGGGCGATTTCAGTATATAACATTAGCGCAATAAAATTAGTTTAAAATATAAAATTATATCAAAATTGTTCACCTTCATAAATTTGCACAGAATCTAATTTGCTCAACAAATCTTTCGTATGTTTATCTTTAATGGAGCTTCTACTCACATTAATTAATATATTAGAAACCTTAGTCCATTTTGTAAGATATGCTTTCCAATATGGAAACAATGTTTTCTGACTCGGATAGTCTAAAAAGAAATCTTCGGAAATCTACAAAACAACATTAGGCATTAAATGTAAATAATTTTGGAAATATGAATAAAATTGATTAAACAAACTTACTAGCTCATGACCTCTAGGACTTTTCAAAACAATCCAGGATTCAAACAAATCATTAAGGTTGCGTAGTTTCAGATCAGGAAACTCAGTTTTTCTTATTTCATGGGTTAATATCCATTTTTCTTTTATATCTTCAAACAAAGCAGAACGTCCTTCATTTTTAAGCCACTCCTTTGCTTCTTGAATATCGCCTAGGTTATTAAGTACAAAATATAAGTAACAATCTCCATATGTGGATTTTATTTAAATTCTTAATCAAAATAAATACCAGAAAAAGTAATATTGGATTCAGTGTTACGTAATGAATCAGACTTTTTTCTATTCAGATCAATAGCGCCAACACTCCTCAATCTTCTAGACACATTTTTCCAACGCTCAACCAATTTGCCTTTGGCATGTGTTTGATTAGGACCTTCAGCTTTGGCCGGTATAAAGTAAACTCTCTAAATAAAATATGACAAAAAACAATTAATCTGTTTTAGAAGTATAAGATACATTAGATTTTTAACAGTGTAACAATCATGAATTAAAGTTTTGTGACATTTAGTTATTAAATAAATATTTTTCATTTTTATGCTAACCTGTTCTTCCTTAGGAAAAATTTCGAAAAATTTCATAGATTAAACTAGATATTTTTCGGAAAAAAAAATCAGTTCCCCTGAAAATAAAATACATTTTTAAAATAAATTATGCTTATGTACAAATAATTACAATTTAAAATCATTTTTAAATCCTGTGTTATAATTTTAAAATGTAATCAAATAAATAGATATAAACTAACAGACTGTAGTCTAAAAGTATATCATATATGTATTAAGTATAACATATTAATGACTGAAAGTAGGTAGGTAGGTACCTCAGAATCATTTTAATCTATATGAGATAGAAAATACATTAATCCACATACAACATACAACATACTTGCTCTGATCTTGAAAAATAAAATTAATTAATAATTTTGTCAAAGTGTTTTGGCCTTCGTCTGAGAGACAACTATTGTTTAATTTGGAATCAGCTAATATGAATCTGCCATCATTAGTGCTTTCTAATAGGTCCATAATAGTCTATAAATAATTTGTATAGGTACATATTGATGCTAAACTATAGATTTATATTTTATACATAATAATATACAATAGGTACATGTATTATGTGTACCTATATAATAATATATTAGGTATACCAATGTTAACGATTATATTATAATCATAAGTACCTATGTATATTATTATTTATTTCTAAATTCATGAATGTATAATACCTGTGAAGTCCAATTCATTGGATTATATGTACCAAATTTTACATGACTGTGAACAGAACTAACTGAAGAACTGCGAGATGAAGAGGAATCATATGGAGAATATCTATTATTGCTACGAGCTACTCTAGTTTGATTTTCATTAATTTCATTTTTCGAAATACAATACTCAGGAATTTGTTCGGGAATTTGTTGAACATATTCATCTGATATGTCTATCAAAGCAGCATTAGGGTCGGGAACAATAAACCTATCAAATAACGCCTATAATGAAATTAGTTTATATATTATTGATCATAGTCAATTAAAACAAACTAAAAACCTACATACCTACATTTTTACATGTTTCAAAAATAAGTAACTAATAGAATATAATGTATACAGTAAACAACTAATTTAAACTATAAAGTACTTACTTCAGACAATTGACTGCCACTGTTGTCCATTGGTAAATAGTCCGACATTGTCAACAAATATTTTATTTCAGTTCGAAAAATTCAAAAATACCTATGCAGTTATTACTTCCCAAGGTTTGTTGAACTTTAATTAGTTAGATGGATACATTAAAAACTGACTACACAAGGATATTAAAAAAAAAAAACGCCAAATAAAATAATCGAGAGACAAAAAACAACGTCCATGAAGTTGGCCCACCGACATCGCACAATCCATACAAAATCTATGCCAAAATTTCGCGAGTAATTTGCTAGAATTTGCGAGTACATTCTTGGAATTTGCTAGTCATTCCTTCCTCCCCTATTCAAGGGTGGGCCAACTTCAGATAGCCAACCTGCCTTACTCAAAACAATCCAAATCGGCATCAAAACTTTCGTATCAATTTGCTAGTATTTGCTAGTCCACTCCCGGAATTTGCTAGTCCTCAAAAGCCCAGATATGAGCTTTCAAAGTTCTGAAGTTGGCCAACCTGCCTTACTCAAAACAATCCAAATCGGCATCAAAACTTTCGTATCAATTTGCTAGTATTTGCTAGTCCACTCCCGGAATTTGCTAGTCCTCAAAAGCCCAGATATGAGCTTTCAAAGTTCTGAAGTTGGCCAACCTGCCTTACTCAAAACAATCCAAATCGGCATCAAAACTTTCGTATCAATTTGCTAGTATTTGCTAGTCCACTCCCGGAATTTGCTAGTCCTCAAAAGCCCAGATATGAGCTTTCAAAGTTCTGAAGTTGGCCAACCTGCCTTACTCAAAACAATCCAAATCGGCATCAAAACTTTCGTATCAATTTGCTAGTATTTGCTAGTCCATTCCCGGAATTTGCTAGTCCTCAAAAGCTTATAATAGGGAGGTTAAATAAGTTTTTGCCAAATGTCATTAGTCATTAGTCATTACTAGGTGCGGATTTATGTTACATATTTGTCGTGAATGATAATATTTGAATGATTCCTTTACAGAAATATGTTACAGGACTATCTGATTATTTTAAGCTATGGTTGATATTACATATTTTTACATATTTAATCTAAATTACATATTTTTACATATTTTACTGATATTACATATTTTTGTTAAATATTGAGCTATTTACAGAATTAGTAATGTATCGCCGTTTTATATTATGAGTTATCTTCTCCAGTCCGTGCGTGTGCAAATTATAATCGCAAGTTGCGACTATTAGTCCATAGTCCACACATTATCGACCCAGTTATCGCTATACGCGTTTCGATAAAAGTAAATTTAATTTCGTTATTTGTTGTTTAGTCATTGGAGAGGTGTCCGTGTGTCCTCGTGTTTTTCGTATTTGTTGAGTCTCTTTAGTTTTTGATTGTATAATATTATTTTATTATATTAATATAGTTATATCCTTATATCACTGTGTTTAATCGAAAATGCCGAAAGTTGCTCCTAAAAAAAGAGACCTCGTAATGAGGTACGTGCGAGATTTTCCGAACGAAACATTTCGTAGCGATTCGAATATTTTGTACTGTGATGCATGTGATAAAGCCGTATCAACTACTCAGCGCTTTCAAGTTACACAACACATAGGAACCGCAATTCATATAGCAAATAAACAGCGAAAGACAACAACAGTACAACAATTCATCACCTCGTCACCGTCCAATAAATCAACTTTTAATAGTGACTTATGCACAGCTTTAATTAAAGCAGATATACCATTGCGAAAAATCGATAATATTAATTTTCGTCAATTTCTTGAAAAATACATAAGCAACAAAATTCCTGATTCAAGCACTCTAAGGAAAAATTATTTACCTGACTTATACGAGAACACCTTGATTAATATCAGAAAAAATATTTCAAGCGGACCAATCTGGGTTTCCATGGACGAGACAACCGATGTAGAAGGAAGGTACGTAGGGAATATAATAGTTGGTAAATTGAATTCAGATTATGCTTCAAAGCCATATTTATTAAATACTGAAGTTCTTGAAAAATGTAACCACTCAACAGTTGCTCGTTTTGTCAACGATTCTTTGGGTATTCTATGGCCAAATGGTATTTTGCATGAAAGAGTACTCTTATTTATATCAGACGCAGCACCTTATATGGTGAAAGCTGGAACTGCTTTACATGTATTTTATCCTAAATTAGTTCATGTGACCTGTCTTGCACACGCTTTCCATCGTGTCGCAGAAACAATTAGATCAGAATTTTCCGAAGTTGATTTTTTGATATCAACTATAAAAAAAATTTTCCTAAAAGCACCTAGTCGCGTAAATGTATTTAAAGAAAATTACCTCCAAATACCTCTTCCCCCAGAGCCAGTGATAACTCGCTGGGGTACTTGGTTACAAGCTGCTGCATATTATTGCGACAATTTTAGTGTCATTGAAGATGTGATTTCCAAACTTGAAATAGATGCTGTATCAGTAGAAAATGCTAAAAATTTAATTAAAAGTACCTCATTGAAAAATAATTTAGTGTACATATCCTCCAATACTACATTCCTTGCCAATTCTATTACGAAACTTGAAGCTCAAAACTTGTCTCTTGCTGATAGCCTGGGTATTGTCTCTAACACCGTAAAGAAATTGAAAGAAGCCCCTGGTGAGGTTGGAATAAAAATTAAGAAGAAAGTTGAACAAGTACTCAGTAAAAACCCAGGTTTAAAGACAATTGAAGCTATTGCAAACATTCATAACGGCAGCGATACGCAAACTTCTCTTCAATTTAGTGTTGCTGAATTAGGGGCTTTTAAATTTGCTCCTATAACTTCCGTTGACGTGGAAAGATCCTTTAGCCGCTATAAAAACATATTGCGTCCTAATCGACGTCGATTTACTTTTGACAACCTAAAAAAGTATATGGTTGTCAATTGTTTTGTTGACGAAGAAGTAGATTCAAACTCCAATGAATGAATACTTACTAATTACTTTGAAATTTTTACTTTTTAATTTTTAATTTTAATGTATTCTTAATTAATATTAATAAAATAATAATATAATGTAGTGTTGTATAATTTATATTTACGTACTTTTTTAATATATTCATTTTAAAATTTTTTTGTCAAGAATAAACACATTTTTTTTTACATATCTTGTATTTTTAATTACATATTTGAATAAAATTAAATACATATATATGTACATATTTTTGAATTTTTAATACATACAAATCCGCACCCTAGTCATTACTCATTACCATACTGTAAAAAATTCATATACCCACGAATGATATTTTTAAATAACAACAAAATGGTTAAAATTGCCATTCTTATTTAATTTCGCCGAAATTTGATATTAAAACATTTTACTATATTATATAAAAACTATCTTAAAATATTTTTATATTTTTTGTTTACAGAATGGTTACGTGGAACCTTGCTTTAAAAGTTTCATCCTTAGTTATAAAAGTTAAACAATTTATACATTTTTAAATACAAAATCATTTTCAAATTTTTAAACATAAAAAAAAAATTGTGCCTATGTATTTTTAATGTTTTTTAACTGCTATTATACAAATGTAATAGGAGTCTTGAATGAAGTTCAAGTTCCACGCTTTTTGACCCCACGAGGCCACGAATAAAATTTTTTTGACATTCATAAAAAAAAGCTAAAAAAAAATTGGACTGAAGATCTCCCTAATCAGTTCAAAATAAATCAAAAGATTTTGAAATTTTTATCGCAAATACAACACGCTAATATAAACAACCAGTGTTAATGTCATGTATCGACGGTCATTTGTTTTAGAGTTACTCCAAAAACCGAAATCGATTTTATCAAAAACCGGTGTTGCGTAAATATTCCCATTTTCCATAATTTTTGGGTTTTTCCTGACGTTTTTGAAATCTACTAGGAGTTTTCTAATGTTTACCTACGTATTGCGTAATGCACCGAGGATACTATATTTGCTACCGAAAACCACCGTTGAAGAAAAACATTGAAGTATTAGTTTTACAATTTTTTTGTGTAATCAAGTAGTTACCATTGTAAAATCAATCGGAGATAACTGAGTGTTGAGAATCTAAGAAAAATGTTTGAGGAAAATTAGATTAGGTACCTTACTGAAAAAATAACAATTATTATACTATAATAACTGCTGCAGTTTTATTTTATTGTATTTATTTATCTGTCTCAGAACATCATACCTTTGATGAAACTATTTATATATATTCATTTAATTATTATTATTCTTTTGTGTATTATATTATACACATAACAAATTAGTAAGTAGTTAATATTATAAAGGTTAAATAAAAATAAAATTAGGTTATTCTGTTCTAATGTAAATAAGTATATGTGGAGTTACTGTTTGCCGATTTACACGCTTCACTTTCTTTTCTAAATCATTATGTATTTCCCAAACATTATTCATCCTTTTAGTATATGTTACATAATGACCCGAGTTATGTGTAACTGCAGCAACAAGAAAATATCTGAAAAAAATTATATTTGTGAACGTTGTTTTTCAGTGATTGAAGGACATACTTACTGACTATTATCCACATTTATTTGTGTAGGAATATCTGTTAATTCACAAGACAAAATATAATTGGCATCGTAACATAAGGCATCGAGTTCAATGAAGACATGTTGTTGTAGTATTCTTTCAATTGTTTTTTGACCATTGCAAGTGGATGAATTTGATTGCAACGTACATATTTGTGTTTCTTGTTCATGGTAGTTTTCCAATATTTTTTCCAATACGGATATACCATTAGCCATAATTTGTGAACCTTCGTTTGGACTCAGTATAATTGTTGGAGAAGACGTAACTCTTTGGAAATTACGGCATTTGTTGTTACTACAGTTAATATTTTGCACACAGCTAGGTTCTTCCTTCAATAATCCGTTAATAATATGACTTATATTGCACTCGGCATTAAGTAAATACACATTATCAATACAGTTTTGTGGTTCAAAAATAGTTCGTAGAAGTTGCAATCGACTGTTATATATTTTTGAAGAAGGACCATGCAAAACAATTTCTTTTATAAACATCAGTAATTTATTCTCAGACGAATTAACGTATAAACGATATGAAGGAAACTCAATATACCCCACGGAAATTCCAAAAACCAATGAATCAAATGCACACGTATTGTTGATTATAAATTTTTTTTTGTCCAGACTGCAAGGAGTTGTCAGATTTCCATTTTTTAGCAGTGTATTTTTCGTTGAACGTGTGTGTGCCTTGTTCGTGAGGAGCCGATCAAGTTCTGGACAGGGTTCTAAATATTTAGTCCTCCTTTTTTTCGGAGTACTTGGCATATGAATCTTTTTTTCTTTTGAGTTTATAAGTGGTCCTGTCCTTATATTTTTTAGACCTCCCCAACATTCTTCTGCATTAAATGTGTCATCATCACTTATAGAAGTTGTAGACGACGAAGATGCCAAATTTTCATTGCTCAAATCATTAGCATTAAGGTCATCGGTGGTTATCTTTTCTAAATTATCGTCTACAAAAAGATTTTTTGTTGGATATATTTGCTCACTTCTTACAATTTTCATATTATTCTCTATGCTTCTTAAATGTGTTACTACAAAACGGTCTGCAGATAAAAGACGAGATTCATGTTTTAAAATTGAATTTTTTAGCTGACAAAATTCACCCTCCACAGAAGCCGAACTAGCTGTTGTGTAAGGAGATTTAAAAA